>PVJC01009658.1:31255-45511 GCA_004026665.1 Murina feae | reverse complement strand
TAAAGCATACTTTTCAGAAAAACATTAGGTTTTTGGAAAGAGCACAGCTCTTAACACCCTGCTGACTTCCTAGGGCCAGGGGAATTCATAGATCTATTAAGTTTACTTTCAAGTGACAGACCTATGTTTTATTTATTTTTGCATTCCATTTTCTTTCACAAGTGTTGGCACCCAGAAAACACTCAATTAATACTTTTGAATGAATAAATAAATGTGTAAATATATTAAAGAAGGCACTGATAATATATGTATAAATAATTTTCCAAACTCAACTAATTATGTTAGAATCCATAGTGCACATTAACTGTGATAGGAAACCATTTTTAATTATTCAGGCTTTTATCTTCGCTTTAAAGCAGAACAAAGCACATCCTCATTTCAATAATTAATTTCACCAATATAATAACTCAGCTGCTTCAGTGACTTGACATAGGAACAACCCAGCTTTGACTTTGTGGAGGGAGTAAGTATACAACTTTTCATTAGAGAGACATTTCAAATATATTGAATATGGCCCTAAGAGAAAAGCAAACCTTTCTGATAGAAAACACTGTGTTTAAATATTGAATAACTGGGTACTTTGTTTTGATGGTTAAATCTATACCTAGGCTGTATAAACATACGGCAGCCACCTAATACAAATGCCTCAGGATAGCTAAACAATGAGGATAAACCTGATTAGGCAGCACTATGAAGAGACTACACTCTAACTTAAGAATTCAGTAAGCTAAGTGTATCATGGGTGCTTTCAATGTCATCTTCTGGTGCTCAACATGCTATGGGACTTAGTCATGGTGGTCATCTGCAATTAAGAGCAATGTGTCTTCTGAAGCTCTACTTATATGCTGTGAAAGCAGCCAATGGGTGTATTTAATTGAACTCTGGACTGCCCACTTTGGCTCACACCTGTAATAATAAGGACCTGGGCATATGTTTTATGTGAACATTGCTAATGCCTAGGTTTCTGTTTAAGTTTGAAAGGTCAGAGTTAGCTGTAACCATCACGTGTGTGTGTGTGTGTGTGTGTGTGTGTGAATAAGATGAAGTAAACAATTATGCAATAGCAAGAGGCATTGAGAATGGTAGAAGGACTTGCCTCCTCTAACCCTGAGAGGGTCAGAGATTGTAGTGAGCTATAGATGCAGGCTTCCTCTTTCTCCTTCCAACAATTATAGCACATTGTTAATTTGGCTACAACTCCAAAGGTTTTCAAATTTCACTGGTCATTGTATTTACATTGTCCAGTTAATTCTAGAATTATTTACTCATCAGGTTAAAGAGTGCTTCTGTCTATGGGCAGAACAAGCAATACTAAAATGATTGATGCCCATCCTTCAGATCTGTCATGAAACCTGGATAGAAGGTGGGCCATTTCCAAACATGACCAGCCTTTTCAATTTCCATTTCCTACAAATGGGAAACAATATGCCAATGACAGGGTGACTGATGTTTCTGGAGCACTTCAGAAAGTGCTTGCTTCTTTTGGGAGAGCAGTTGGCAGATCTGGCAAACACTGGTGTCACAACTAACCCAACTGAATGAGAATGTTTTTGTTTGTTCTGAGGTCTGAAGCAGAGCCAACAAAATTTGTGACTAAATTACAACATTTTAAGCAAAGAGAAGCAGCATTTGTCTTGTGGAAGAACACATTATAGATGAATCCCTGGTTGGGATGGAGAGGATGTCTAGGAAATGGTGAAGTTTAATCTGTTCATACCTTCATTTGTGAATGTGGGAGAATCATTATGAGGCTTGGCAATTGTCTTCTCTGGATTATTTTCTTCTGTGAGCTCATTCTATGAACCCAGCCCTGGACCTTAGGGACACAAAGACATAATTACAAAAAGCAGGGAAATCTCTTAGTCCAATTGCCTTACATATATGGTTCAACTGGTTTCAAAAGCTTGCTCTTTCTTTCTGGCCTTGGGACTTAGTGAATTCAGCAAGCCTTGACAGTCACATGCGTTTAAGTAGCTGGAGTTTACCAGCCATGGTTCCATATTTAGAAAAGCTATGACTACACCCTTAATTACACTTCTACTTCACATTATTCTCATGAAAGTAATATGAGATATAAAGGTGGAGTCTGGATATATGGTATGAGTAAGTAGTTCCTTTTCATTCTTCATGTCTCAGCTTAAATCATTACTGCCTCCTCTGTAATTTATTTGTTTGCTCTTCTACGGTCCATATCTACTAGTACATCTACAATGTAAGTGACATAACACAGGGTGCTAAAAAAGAGCCTGCAAGATGGCTCCCAATAATCCCTGCCTCCTGGTATTCACAACCTGTGTAGTCACCTTCCACACTGCATCAGAACTGGTCTCTGTGGCCAAGAGAATACAGAAAGGATGGCATGTCATGTCATTCCCAACATTAGATTTTAAGAAAATGGCTTCTGACTTGGGTGTGCCCCCGCTTCCCTCTCTTTCTCTCACAGGTTACATTGCGGGGAGCCTGCTGCCCTATACTGAGCAGTCCTATGGGAGAGGCCCATGTGTCAAAGAACTGAATCCACCTTCCATCAGCCTCGAGAGTGTGCTGAAAGCTGATTCTCCAACCCTTCAGGAAACTGCAGCCCTGGCTAATAATTTAGATTGTAGCCTCATGAGAGGCCCTGAATCAGAATGATTCAGATAAGTTACTTTTGAATTCTTTACCATCAGAAACTATGTGAGATAATAAATGTTTGTTTTAAATTGCTAAGTTTGGGGTAATGTGTTCCGCAACAATAGATAACTAATACAGGGAAGATCCGTATTTGACTGCATACTCCATTTCCTAGCACAGGGTGGCAGGCATATTTCAATAACTTGACTGAATAAATACCTGTTGAATAAACAGATGAATCCAACAGTTATAAACTTTCCCCAGGTACATTCTATAAGAAATGCTTTGTATTTGCTCAGGTAAAAGCAGCAAGCTTTTGACTGAAGTTGTTTGGTAGGAAAACCCATTAGTCAATAACATGAGAAGAGCCCTTACTTCAACACCTAAGTTGTAATATGAAGTTCAGTTAATAATACCTGAAGCTTTACTATAGCATGAAGGACATACATTTTATTAAGCAATTGACATAAACATAGATATCCTATATAATAAAAGAGAAACATGTAAATTAATCATCCCTCTGCTACGCTCACCAGCCAATCAGAGTGAGTATGCAAATTAACCTGACAAATATAGTGAGTTAATTTGCATACACAGGCACCATTTGCCATGGCTACGCAGGGGAAGTTCCCACCCCGTGGCCGCTTGTGCATGGGGGACCGGAAGCCAGGGGGCCGGGCAGTGCATCCGGATCCGTGGGCAGGGTGGCATGCACAGATGCTGGGGAAGCTCCTGCCCAGCTGGTGCGCATGCACAGGTGCTGGGGAGCCAAGGTCAGGGTGGTGCACGCAGAAGCCAGGGGCAGGGCCTGGAACTTCCTGAATTGCCATGATGATGTGGGGGAAGCTCCTGCCCCACTGGAGTAAGTGCATGGGCGCTGACAGAGGTTCTTGCTCTGCCAAAAGGCCTGTGTCCCCAGGATAGGTATCTTCAGGAGCTAGGCCACTCTGAGCCTATAGGCCCGTGCCTATGCCCGAAGCGGCCAGGGTCCTGGAACATGACGGATGGTGCATGTCAGGTTGAAGGGACTCTTCCCCCCCTCCACCCCCCGCCCCACTCACTGTGCACAAATTTCATGCACCGTGCCCCTAGTTTATAGAATAAAGTATAAAAAGTCATAAGACATGAGTTTGTGCTGTCTTTCAATTTTGCCTCCTTTGGGATGGTTAGGCAGATATAATGAAGGGACATGTCTTTCCTAATTCGGTCTTTGTTTTTATTTTGGTTTCGCATCCTTTACTGAGCTTCCCATTGCCCACATTTCCATCCTATGCAAACTATATGGGAATGGGTGCTTCCCTGTTCACGCTAGTCACAACAAAATTCTCAGATCCTCTGAATTCTATTGCACAATTTTTTAAAAGAAAACTACTATAAGTTTGTATATTTATTTTCATTCATAGTTTATTCTCTGAACAACGCTGGTTTAGTTGTCACCTAGGAGTGGCTTCTCCCCCACCCCCACCCCCTCCATCCCCCTGTGGCCTTCCACTCTGACCTTGCCTGTGCTCCTCTGGAGTGGTCAGGGTACTTGGTGACCCTTACCTGTTGGCAGTTAGGGAGCAATTTCCAGCCTGAATAGAATCTGGAAAAGACTCCTTAGTGTGTAAAAAATTGTTTACATATTATGCCATCTTCACTACTGGTGTAGAAGTTTTTTTGGGGGGAGAATCTGTAATAATTCCTACTTCTCAGTCCATATAAAGAAGCCTTATGAGGGAAGCGGACAGATCCATACACTCAGATAACATCACAAAGTAGGCCAAGAAATTTAATAATTGTTAAAAATCACCAAGGAAATGGCCAACAGGGCTCACTTTTACAGTCTTTCAATTTTTTAGTTTGGAAAACACTAGACATTTATCTGTTGTTGTTTTTTAGAACATCTGGAATTTTTAATATTCCTGTACACAAATTAAAAATCGTAATAGTTATGTTTAGCTTTGATGATCTAACCATAGTTTTAACTATGCTGTTAAATATCTTCTTGAAATAATTGAAATAATTATTGAAATAATTCTCTTATTCTTAACATCCAATGACATAGCTTATATTCAGGTATTTAGCAAATACTTTAAAACTTGATTGAATCATTACTGTATCCAGGTTGTGGCTGTTCAATTAATTTATAGATATTCTCCCTCTTCCTGAACCCCACTCCCAAACATACATGCATATAATCCATACCAATTTTCACCACTTTACCATTTCCAAAACCAAGGAATAGTCCCAACATCTACCAATCAATCTGGTACTTCATTCAAGATGCATTTGAAAACTTTATTAAACTTTCATCAACTACAATGATTATTTCATTCATTATTTATTGGTTTGTAAGTAAACTCTGTTCACACCACCTCTTTTTTTAAAGCCTCACCTGAGTATATGGTAGTTTTAAAAACTGATTATGAGAGAGAGAGAGAAACATTGACGTGAGAGAGAAACCTCAATCGCCTCTCGTACATGCACCAACTGGGGATTTATCCGGTAACCTATGTATGTGCCCTGATAGGAAATCAAACCCACAACATTTTGTTGTGTGGGACCATGTCCAACCAACTAAGCCACCTTACCAGGGCAATAATCTCTTTATTATTTGGTTCCTAAGGGCAAGTCTTTTACACATAATTTGTTAGTTCCTTTTGAGAAGGCATCATACTTTGTGCCTCTTAGATATTTCTTATAGTACCTGACCCAAGTGCTAGGCAAAGCATTTCAATGTATACTGTCATCAATCAAATATACTTAATATAATATTCAATTAGGAAAAGAGAGCCAGAGGGATGGATGGAGATATATATATATATATATATGTGTGTGTGTGTGTGTGTGTATGTATGTATATGTGTATATGTGTGTGTATATGTGTGTGTGTGTGTGTGTGTATATATATATATATATATATATATATATATATATATATATATATTTACAAAAACCATAATTAGTGGCAGTTGTACCAACAGCATGTTTGGTGAGCATGGGTAGGGAAAACTATAAGGGTCTATTAACTATTATTCCCCCAATGTCATACCTCAATTTCTCAGGCTTGACCTTCCATATTTTTCATAAGACAAGGGAACACAATTTCCTTCTAAAAAAAATGCTCTTTTCTGTTTCTCTGGATTCCTCCCCTAAAACTAACATTGTGAAAATTTTTTCTTTGCTGTTTTCTTAATATCATATTTTTATTGAAAATGTTATAGCTAATCTTTAATAGTAAATACAGTAATAAACATACTATCTATACTGAGGATTTATTTCCTCATACATGTATTAGGTCCTTTGTTCATCCTGATTTCCCAGCTTAGATGGCACCTGGAAACCAGATGCATTTCTATACTTCTAAGGGAGGAGCTCATCATATCTTTCTCCTACTAGCCTCCATTTCAAACATCTTCAGAAGCCTTTAATCTTCCAGGTTTTCAAACTCTTTCCTACAAAAGATCCTTTACCTAGCAGACAGGTCTAAAACCTGTGAATATCATGTTCCTTCAAAACTCTGCTCCTCTTTAGTCCATAGTTGATACATTTGATAAGGTCTTGATAAGTAGATTCTGACTTTAGTTAATGTCCTTGTCTACATAGGAATCATTGCTTGGTTGTACGTGTACTCCTATGTACTCCAAGCCTCAGCGCCTGACCCACCACCTCCCAAATAAGAATTAATTTCTTATCTGGATAATGCAGTACATTACTTCAATCACCACTTTTGTTAGTATGATGAAAATCATGTTTCCTTATCCTTTTATTGCATGCCCTGCCAACCCCACTTTTGGACCATCTACCTTCTCTGCTCCTCCATATATGGGCTATGATATAGAAAGAAAGAAACAACACTATTGTACGTACTAGAGTCCCTATATTTTATGAGCTAACCTACAGTTCCACCCTCAGCTAGGTTTTTAGTTTTACATGAAAGTCCTATTATGTATCACTGAATACTAGACTTCTATTCCATTTTTTATACTGGTTATGTAAAAACTGTTTTTATTTTGCCTAATTTGTCTCTTTTTTCTTTAATCCTACCACTCTAATATTTTAAATATTTGAGTAAGGAATAAATAAGACATTGTATATAAATAACTTAGCATGGTGCCTAGAAGAGCAAATATTTAATAAAGGTTAACCATTACAGTTATTAAATTAGAAAATGCTGAAAGTAGAAAATAAAATTATAAAATATCTTACCACCTAGAGATACTTACTGTTCAGCAGTTTTTAACAGATATAATAATTTAGGTGAATGTTTATTTCCTCAAAACATAAATATTAACTTATCAGTTATTTCTCTAAAGTTAAACTGAAAGCTTACTAAAATAATTAAGCAAAAGTGTTATTAATATATTTTAATTTCATGTTTCTTAATGAGATTAAGTTTTATAGCTGTTACTAAAACAATAAAATATCATGTAAGTCAAAGCCTGAAAAAGATGCTATTTTTCAAAAATTTTTAGTATAAAATTATGTAAACATGGACAAAAGTTAATATAATAGTTCAATAAACTCCCACATTCTCACCAAGTACATTATTTTATAGTTAATATTAATGTTAATATTTTATAGTTCTTTAGTTCTCTGTGTGTCTACTGAAGGTTTTGAAATAATTTGCAGATATGACACTTCTCAATATTTCAGTATACAACTCCAAAAAATAAGATCATTTTCACACCTAAGAAAATTAAAAAGTCCCTGATATCAATTAACATTGATATCAAATAAAATTCAGAGTATTTTACAGTAGAAACATAAAGCGAAACAAAGGATGGTCAAGAGAAGGGCTTATGGAAGCCTGATTGGAAACTTCAAAGAAGGCTAATCAGTGCACCAACCCAATGCTATTGGCAGCAGCAGAACCAAGAGAATGAGGCCCCACCTTCTGCCATCTTGTCTTGGAGTATCATAGGAATTATTGGCTAATAGGAACTCTCTTCTGATATTAAAGTGTGCTAGCCTTTCCAAGGCACCTGGACCCCCTCAATGTCTTTTAGTAGAAGTCTGCATCATCACAAAGTTGTATGAGTTATGGGATGCACGAGCCACCAAAAAACAAAGCATCACCTTTTTCTTGAGAGTTTCCTTATCTCTTGAGGGATGGAACTTTGGTCTGATGCGCTAACAAATGAGTGTGACTTATGTAAAGTTTCCTGATGATGTTTTTTGCTGAGGATGGGGTCAGCAAGGTGATGGGGGTAATGGGTACGACATCATTTTTAGACTGTACTTGGGAAATTTTTAATCTAGTGTATCCCTTATTGACTCCCATGAAATCTGTAGTCTTTGGGGAATTTGTATGCCCAAGACTAACCTAAAAACAACTTGGGAAGGTCTTCACCTCTCCCTGAGCACAGTCTTCTTTGCTTATCCAAATGTGCATGACCCACAGCATGTGGCCCCAATGTGTGTGCATGGAAAGGGCACGTGGTTGGCCCTAATGGTGACTAATAAGGCTGTCCCTGCCTCAAAGCACAATGCTTCTTTTCTGTTGGTCAGAAGGAAGCAAAAATCTTACCCAAAATATTTGAACCATTTATTCCTAAAAGTTGCATGCTTATTTTGTTATAAATTATGTAGCATATTTACTACTGTACTATTATGATACATATGATAAAATCTACTGAAAAGACAATATGTAAGAGGATGAGGTAAAATAAAATAAACATTTAAAAATAATTTTGTCTAATAATTTAATTAACAGGACAAAAACTATGGTGTTATAGTGAACACATTGATTATTTAAAATAGAAATCTGATCATCTGATTGAGTGTGGTAGATATGATTACATTTATCTTTATAATTACACTAGAGGCCCTGTGCACAAAAATTTGTGCACTCGATTGTGGGGGTGGTCCCTCAGCCTGTCCTGTGCCCTCTCACAGTCTGGGACCTCTCAGGGCATGTCCACCTGCTGGAATGCCTGGCTTGCCTGGGTGAGGGCTGATGGCTGTTTGCAGGCTGGCCAAGCCCCCTAGTGGGGACCCTCACCTCATGGGGGTGTGGCCAGCCTGGATGAGGGGCTGAGGGCCGTTTTCAGGCTGCTCACAGCCCCTTCTGGGTTCGGGTCCCTACTGGGGTGCCTGGCTGGAAGCAGGTATCTGGGGTTTGTTTTTTCTTCTATAATTGAAACTTTGTAGCCTTGAGTAGAGCTCAGGGCCCACAGGGCCCTGGCTTCCTCCATTGCCCAGGGCAACTCCAGCTCCATGGCTGCTGTCATCTTAGCTGGGTTAATTTGCATACTTGCTCCTGATTGGTTGGTGGGTGTGGCTTGTGGGTGTAACAGAGTGGCTAATTTGCATATTACTCTTTTATTAGATTAGATTACATTTGATTATATAAATTACTAGGGGCCCGGTGCACAAAAATTTGTGCACTCAGGGGGTGGGAGTTCCTCAGCCCGACCTGTGCCCTCTTGCAGTCTGGGACACCTCGGGGGAGTTGTCCACCTGCTGGTATGCCTGGCAAGCCTGGGTGAGG
The DNA here is from genome assembly GCA_004026665.1 of Murina feae. Lineage (NCBI taxonomy): Eukaryota > Metazoa > Chordata > Mammalia > Chiroptera > Vespertilionidae > Murina > Murina feae. The sequence continues at coordinate 36,423 of PVJC01009658.1, read as the reverse complement.
GGCTGAGGGACATTTTCAGGCTGCCCACAGCCCCTTCGGGTTTGTGCACTGGGGGGTGGGAGGGCTGGTGAGTGCAGGCCTGGACATTTCCCACCGGAGGGCCCATGATTGCACATGCCTGGTGGGCCCCCACCGCTAGGGGACACACCTGGCGCAGAGCTGGGTGGCGAGCCAGGGGCGGACCCTGGTGCAGGATCCCTCGGTGGGGCCCTGCTGCTGAGCAAACACACCCGGGGTGGAGCCGGGCAGCAGACTGGCTTCGGATTCTCCGCACTGTGCAGCAGACGCTCCCGCACACCCTGTGGAGGTCCCTGGGGAGCGAATGAAAGTAGCAGACCCCGGACGGGTGCTCCTGCACGCCCCCCGAGGAGGCCCCCAGGGCAGAGCCAGGCAGTGGACCCAGGACGAACGCTCCTGGACGCCGAGGAGGCCCCCGGGGGGTGGAACCAGGCAGCGGACCCAGGACAGCTCCTCCTGGACGCCCCGAGGAGGCCCCAGGCTGGACCCTCCCCCATTGAGCTGACACACCTGGCACAGCTATGCCGGCTCCCAGTGCAGAGCTGCCCTGCCAGCTTCCATCTTGGCTGGGTTAATTTGCATACAGCCACTCTGATTGGCTGGTGGGCCTGGCCGTGAGCAGAGGCTCAGCCAGCCTAGGCAGGCATTTGCAACAGAAGCCTCTGGTTTGCTCTAGCTCCATGGCTGCTGGCCTCCATCTTGGCTGGGTTAATTTGCATACAGCCACTCTGGTTGGCTGGGAGGTGTGGCTTGGCTGGTGGGCGTGGCTTAGGTGTCTCGGGTAACAGTCAATTTGCATATTACTCTTTTATTATATTAGATATTTGCTTTTAATTTTAATATAGTTAAGCTCATTCAAAGATTAAAAGCATTATATATTTCCTTGTATTGTACTTTTTAAAATATTTTTAAATTGTGCTGTACAGAAGGAGGAAGGGAGAGGGAAAAAGAGAAATATAGATGCGTGAGAGAGATATTGATCAGAGAGACATTAACTGTTTGCAGTCAGAGCGATGCCCAGCCAATGGAGCCACACTGGTCAGAACTTACATTGCATTTTTGTTTCATGTTTTCCCTATCATTTGTTAAAATTTTAATAAAACATTTATGATGACTGTTTGAGTAAAATGTGGGTAATGTAATCAATAAATCAACTTATCCACATGTGTGTGAACTGATAATCACAACAGTTAAAAAGCAAATGAACTTGTTAAATTGCCTTTTTGAATTCCATCACATTCTCTCGCCTTTTCTTCAGAACACATGGTACCCCTATTTGAGACATGCTAGAAGGGCATAGATACAAACCCACAAATTAAATATTCTGTACATTAATTTTGCTGGTCATTTTTGGTGAAAATTAATGTAAATAAAACTTTTAATAACTCATTTCAGTATTCAGCATGGTCACTTTTTGTGCTTAGCAAGCTCCCACCCCCCTTGGGAGGTCTTTATGTAGACTTTTTTAACAGGGGATATCAGGTCAATCTGATTTCTCAATTTTTAACTCTGCTGATGAAGTCAGGCAAGAATAATGAGTTTAAGTGAGAGGGGATGAGGCAATGATTGAAGAAGGGGAGGCTTCAACAATTTCCTAGTGAGATAACAGATTAACCATTTTCCAAAAACCCACAGTATAACGACCTCTTCCCTCTACAGCTACTATACTTAAAAGGTAACAACTAAGCCATTTAATACCTTTCACGTTTTCTACCTTAAAAAAAAAAAAAAGACAGAAACAAACTCTGAATGAACTGAGTCAGTAAAGAAAGGTCAAGTGAAACCACTATGGCACATTTTGTTCTGGAGAGTCTTTTTCCCCCCTCCATACTGAGCAGAATAAAGAACCCAGTTGTGACTGCTGCACAGTGGTTTCTTAATTGAGTCTTCCATCTTCACAGAACCAGATGAGAGAGTCAGTTAAAAGGGAATAAATTCAAAACCATGTGCAATTTCAGAACAAATTGTCCAAGCCTCCTAAATGTGAAGTTCTTTGAAATCCTGCTGCTGTTTCCACTACACCAGTCCTTTCTAACTCTAGCCAAAGAACTCCTGCATTTCAAGTGGAGATCCCCTAATGAAGTGACATTTGACTGTTCACAGTGAATTATGTAGTCTCTCCCATGAGAGTAGTATTCAAAATTGCATTTCCTCAGTTCTGTTAAGTGAGAAAACACTACATGAAGGGTCTGGAAGCCTTACATCTATTTCTGGGAATCACAGGGTGGGACAGAGCTGAACCTGGTCCATCACAGGATGTCAGTGGAGGCCTGATCATTAAAGACGACTTGGGCAACTGTTATAGAAGTATCAGGGAATAAAAATGTATGAAGAACTGGACCTGATGTTAAGTTGGAAGTCTGATGAACAAAGGGATTTTACCAACAGAACCAAAAATCAGGGAAGCCTGGAGTTGTCAGAGTTCCTACAGGAAGGAGAGACTGTAATGAAATATTTAAGGACAGAAGCTGAAAATTCAGAACAGAATGACCTGTTACACAGTAAAGATCTTTAAACCTATGATAAACTCAATTCAATTTACACCTGGGAATGTGAAATAATCAAGCTGAGAAGCAATGTAATCTAAATATAAGAGCATCACTAAGTGCTTGATATAACATACACTAACAGATTACCATGTGATTCAAATAATGAGTAGAAATTTAGCGAAGTAGTGAAATGGAAAATAAAATCTACGTATCCAAATACTGAGGCAAAATGGCTATTTGGTGAGCATAAAAGATCACCACAGTTGTAAAGTTCGTTTTGCAGTTCTGTTTTATCATGAAATTATTGAGTGATCTCAGGCAATTTTGGACCTTTGTTCACAAATCAGTAAAATGAGAGAGTCAAAAGATGCAAATAGCATAAAAAAAATTTTAAATATTCATACCCTTAACTTTCCTCTGTCCCTATGAACCCTCAGTCCAATTTCTCAGAGAAAAGCACTATTAATACTTTCTTTGAAGTCTTATGCAAATATATATATAAATTCTTTAAAAGTATGTGAAATATTATTAGACATACTATTCATACCTTGCCCTATTTACATAATATACTAGGGGCCCGGTGCATGAAATTCGTGCACGGGTAGGTGGGGGTGGAGGTGCATGGGGGGAGAGAGGGGGCAAGCAGGGAGATCCCTCACCCGGACCTGTACTTTATCCAATTTGGGAGCCCTCAGGAGATGTGCTACTGATGGCTTGGACCCACTCCACGTGGTTCTCTGCTCTCTGCTGGGCCTGTCTGCCCCACACCATGAAGATGGGGAAGCAGGCGCTGCTGGGCGCTGCCTGCGGGGTCTTCAATGGCTCATGCCTCCTCATCCCCTCATCAGCAGCCATGGCTCCAGCCCAGCCTAGGCCAAGGCAGCAGCTGGGGATTCCTGGATGGGTCTGTCTGGCCACGCCTCCTGGTTCCCAGGTCCCAGCACTCCTCGGACCCCAGAGGCAGCAGCGCCAGCCAACGGGGGGCTCACAGCCACTGGGGTATGGGGCCAGCCTGCCCTGCCCTACTGCCACCACTGCCACTGCCCGCACCACACCCGCCACCACCCGCTCCGCCTGTGCTGCTGCCCACCGCTGCCCAAGCCTCACCCACTGCTGCTCTCTCCGTGGCTGCTGGCCTTCATCTTGGCTGGATTAATTTACATACAGCCACTCTGATAGGCTGGTGGGCGTGACTTCGGCGCCCTGGAGAAACAGTTAATTTCAATATTACACTTTTATTGGAGTAGACTAGAGGCCTGGTGCACAAAAATCTGTGCACTCAAGGGGTCCCTCAGTCCAGCCTGTGCCCTCTCACAGTCTGGGACTCCTCGGAGGATGTCCGCCTGCTGGTGTGCCTGGCCAGCTTGGGTGAGGGACAGAGGGCCATTTCAGGCTACCCACAGCCCCTTCAGGGTTCGGGTCCCTACTGGGGTGCCTGGCCAGCCTGGGTGAGGGGCAGAGGGCCCTTTCAGGCTGCCCACAGACCCTTCAGGGTTTAGGTCCCTACTGGGGTGCCTGGCTAGAAGCAGATATCTGGGGTTTATCTTCTATAATTGAAACTTTGTAGCCTTAAGAAGAGCTCAGGGTCCGCAGGGCCCTGGTTTCCTCCATTGCCGGGGCAACTCCAGCTCTGTGGCTGCCACCATCTTAGTTGAGTTAATTTGCATGCATATTTGCTCCTGATTGATTGGTGGGGGTGGCTTGTGGGTATAACAGAGGGTCAATTTGCATATTACTCTTTTATTAGGTTAGATGTTAGGGGTTGAATTGTGTCTCCTCAAAAAATCATATGTTGAAGTCCTAATCCTCAGTACCTTAGACAGTATTTGGAGATAGGGCTTTAAAGAGTTAAGCTAATTGAGGTTGCTTAGTGGAGGCTTTCATACAGTATGACTGGTGTCCTTAAAAAAGAAAAAAGAGCCCTAACTGGTTTGGCTCAGTGGATAGAGTGTCGGACTGCAGGCTCAGTGGATAGAGTGTCGCCCTGCGGACTGAACAGTCCCAGGTTCAATTCTGGTCAAGGGCATGTACCATGGTTGCGAGCACATCCCCAGTAGAGGGTATACAGGAGGCAGCTGATCAATGTTTCTCTCTCATCAATGTTTCTAACTCTCTATCCCTCTCCCTTCCTCTCTGTAAAAAATCAATAAAATATATTTAAAAAAGAAAAAAGAGATTTAAACACTGCCAAGCACAGAAGGAAGACTACTAGAATAATAATGGAAAGGGAAAAGCACCCCAGGAGAAACCAATACTACCGACACCTTCATCTTCAACTTCTAGTATCTAGAATTTTGAGAAAATAAACTTCTCTCATTTAAGACACTCATTCTGTGTATTTAGTTATGGCAGTCCTCACAAACTAATAAAATGTATTACAGATACCTTCACATATCAGCACATACAGTTATACCTTACTAGGGGCCTGGTGCACAAAAATTTGTGCACTGGGAAGGGGGGGATGTCCCTCAGCCCGGCCTGTGCCCTCTCCCAGTCTGGGATCCTTCTGGGGATGTCCACCTGCTGGTGTGCCTGGCCAGCCAGGGTGAGGGGCCAATGTCTGTTTGCAAGCTGGCCAAGCTCCCCAGTGGAGACCCTCACCCCAGGGGGTGTGGCAAGCCTGGGTGAGGGTCTGAGGGCAGTTTTCAGGCCGGCCACAGC
>PVJC01009658.1:0-31155 GCA_004026665.1 Murina feae | reverse complement strand
ATGGCCTCCCAGGTGGCGGCCCGCGGGGTCCGGCCACCTGTTCCCCACGCCCCGGAAGGCTCCCGCCTGGGAAGCCGCGAGTGGGGAGGTGCTGGTCGCCCCATGGCCTTGGGGGGGGGCGCAGGGGTCCAGCTGCCTGGTCCACAGGTGGGGTGGCACTGGCCGCCTCATGGCCTCCCAGGCGGGGCTGCGAGGGTCCGGCCGCCTGTTCCCAGCGTGCCCCGGAAGGCTCTTGCCCAGAAAGTCGAGGATGCAGCGGCGGGGCTGCGGGGATCCGACCACCTCCGACCACCGTCCGAGGCGGCCGGGCCGTGGGGATCCGGCTGCCCCACTCCCACACCCCGGAACGCTCCGAGGCGGCCGGGCCACGGGGACCCAGCTGCCCCGTCCCGGCGCCCAGGAACGCTCTGAGGCGGCCAGGCCGCGGGGATCCAGCTGCCCCGCCCCCGCGCCCCGGAACGCTCCAAGGCGGCCGGGCTGCGAGGGTCTGGCTGTCCCGCCCCCACGCCCCTAAACACTCCGAGGCGGCGGGGCCGTGGGGATCCGGCCACCCGGCTCCCGCGCCTCGGGAGCCTTCCGGGACGCGGGCAGCCACCTGGTGCCCGCCATCCCCCCACTCCGGCTTCCGCCTGGAAAGGCATCCGCAGGCCCAAGGCGCTGGATGCCTTCTCAGGCGGGAGGCTCCCAAGATGGCAGAGGCCGCAGCCCTGGAGAAGCCTCACACCAGGGCTGCGGCCTCCGCCATCTTGGCTGGGCTAATTTGCATACAGCCGCTCTGATTGGCTGGTGGGCGTGGCTTACCCTGTCTCAGAGAAACGGTTAATTTTAATATTTCGCTTTTATTAGTATAGATAACAGTTGTATTATATTATACTAGAGGCCTGGTGCATGAAATTTGTGCACTGGGGCGAAGGGTCTCTCAGCTCAGCCCACGCCCTCTTGCAGTCCGGGAACTCTTAGGGGATGTCTGACTGATGGCTTAGGCCTGCTTCTTGTGAGGAGCAGGCCTAAGCTGGCAGTTGGACATCCTTAGTGGTGACGCAAAGGTGGGAGAGACTCCTGCTACTGCCGCTGCACTTGCCAGCAGTGAGCCTGGCTTCTGGCTGAGCGGTGTTCCTGCTGTGGGAGCACACTGATCACCAGGGCACAGCTCCTGCATTGAGCATCTGCCTCCTGGTCAGTGCGCATCATGGTGACCTATTGTTGCACTGTTTGGTCTATTTGCATATTAGCCTTTTATTACACAGGATTTTACAGAAATGATACATTGATTTCATAATTAATGGAAACATATTAGAAGAACCTAGGTAGTAAAGTCTCGGACATTTATTGTAGTAATGTTTATTTTTCACTCTGATATATCTCCTTGGGCAAGAAAAAGAAAAGAAAAAATAAACAAATAGGACTAAAACTAAAAAGGTTTTGCACAGCAAAGAAAACTATCAACAAAATAAAAAGACAACCCACTGAATGGGAGAACATTCACTAATAACACACCTGTAAGACGTTAACACATTTTTTGCGGGAAATGAGTAAAATCGGATCCACCAGGGAGACTGTCAATGGACATGAGGAAACATACCTTGGAACCAGCAAAAATAAAAATGTTTTATGTCATTGTCGTGTGTGTGCCGCTCATAAACTACACAGTGAAACGTGGTACATGTGCAAGTTTTGTAATGTACCCCTGCACAAAGGAAAGTGCTTCAAACACTACCACACAGTGGCTGGAAAATGCCCACTTACAAAGTGTTATTAATATCCAAAATTTGTAAAGAATTTATAAAACTCAACACCAAAAACCACAACCAATCCAATTAAAAAAATGGGCAAAGGACTGAAAAGATACTTCTGCAAAGTGGACTTACAAATGGACAATAGACATATGAAAAGATGCTTAATGTCACTGATCATTAAAGAAATGCCAATTAAAACCAAAATCAGATATCACATCACACCTATCAGGATGGCTATCACTAATAAATCAACAAACAACAAATGTTGGTGAGGATGTGAAGAAAAAGAAACCCTCATGCACTATTGGTAGGAATGCAGATTGGTGTAGCCACTGTGGAAAGCAGTATGGAGTTTCCTCAAAAAATTAAAAGTGGAACTGCCTTATGACAGAGGTGACTCCACTTCTGGGAATATATCCAAAGAAACCCAAAACACTAATTCAGAAAAGAATATATGTACTCCTTTGTTCATTGCAACATTATTTACAGCTAGAGGCCTGGTGCACAAAATTCGTGCACCCGGGGTGGGGGGGAGGAGGAGAGGGTCCCTCAGCTTGGCCTGTGCCCTCTTACAGTCTGGGAGCCTTTTGGGGATGCCCACCTACCTAGGGATTGGGCCTAAGCTGTCAGTCAGACATCCCTCTGGCATCCTGGGAGTCTTCAGAGAATGTCTGACTAATGGCTTAGGCATGCTCCCCACCGCTGGGCTTGCCAGGTGTGAGCCCGGCTTCTGGCTGAGGTGCGCTCCCCCTGTGTTAATGCACTGACCACCAGGGCCAGCTCCTGCATTGAGCGTCTGCTCCCGGTGGTCAGTGCGCATCATAACGACCCGTAGTTCTGCTGTTTTGTCAATTTGCATATTAGCCTTTTATTATATAGAATAGCCACGATTTGGAAGTAGCCCAGTACCACTCTATCCATCAGTAGATGAGTGGATGAAAAAAGCAGTGGTACATTTGCACAATGGAGTATTTCTGCACTGTAAAAAAATAAGGAAATCTTACTTTCTGACAGCATAGATAGACTTGGAGAGCATTATGCTAAGTGAAATAAGTCAGTCAGAGAAAGACAAGTGCCCTATGATTTCATTTATATGTGAAATCTAATGAACAAAATAAGCTAACAAAATAGAAATAGAGGTATACATGAAACAGAAGACTGGCAGCTGACAAAGGGTAATGGGGTTGGGAGACTGAGTGAAAAAGCAAAAAACAAAACAAAACAAAACAAACAAAAACCCCAACCCAAATTCATAGACGCAGACGGCAATATGATTACCAGAGTGAAAGAGGGTTTGGGAAAGCAGAAGAGGGTAAAGGGGGGGATAAATGACTCGGGGTGGTGAACACACAATACAATATGCAGCTGATGTATTATAGAATTGTATATTTAAAACCTATTTAATTTTATTAACCAATGTCATGCAAATAAATTCAATTTTAAAGAAGATATTTTATTATGAAATATTAAAACTTTTCTATTGAGGTTAGGGATGAAACAAGAAGAAACACTATCAGAATTTCTACTCAGTATTATACTGAAAGTCCTTGCTAGAACAATAAGAGAAGAAAATTCAATGTAGTATTGGTGCAATTTTAGTTAAACAGATTAAGGGACTAGAATGAAAAGTCTAGACAGACCCACATATTCCGTCATTTAATTTGTGACAATGTGACATTGAAGTGTGATAGACAAAGAATGATCTTATAAATAAAAGATAATCATAGAAATAATTAATCTTGACACAACTACCATTCAAGGAAGATCGCAGATATGAGTGTAAAAGGGAAAGTAATAAAGCTTCTGCAAAAATACCATTACTATCATAGCCTTGGGGTAGGCAAAAGCATTTAATAGTATATATCATATTTGGACATAAAAGCACTCATTTGAGAATTTATCTTTATTAAAATTAGCAAGTTTTTTCATCAAACAAAAACAAAGGGAGAAAAAAGACAAGCCTCAAATTAAGAGAATGTAATACAGACACACACACACACATATACACACCAGGATTTTTATATCATCAAATGTATTAATTTTACTCTTTATGGTGCTTAGGTTATATATATTCTTATTAAGAAGACCTTAACTTATTCAAACAAATGACGTATAATAAAAGCATAATATATTAATTAGATCGGACAGCCAAACGACCTTCTGAACATCCTTCCTGACAAAGCCACAGTGGCAGGGGCTGAGGCAGAGGCAGTTAGGCGTGATCAGGCAGGCAGGCAGTCGAGCAGTTAGGGGTGATGAGGCAGACAGGGTGATTAGGCAGGTAGGTAGAGGGATTAGGGGCGATCAGGCAGGCAGGCAGGGGAGCAGTTAGGAGCCAGAGGTCCCGGATTGCAAGAGGGTACAGGTCAGGCTGAGGGACCCCCTCCATCCCCATTCACAAATTTCATGCACCGGGCCTCTAGTCTTTTGTGTAAAGAATAATTTACATATCTAGCTTTAGTTTTCCTTACTACTAAATTGTCTTCCCAACACTATCTTTTTTTCTATTTTGAAATATCATTATCATATACTTTCTTCCCATATGTATTAGAGACAATTTACAAACTTTTAAAAACTATATAATTACATGTCTTTTCACATAATGCTCTACAATTTTACAAGCCCAATTAACACTAAAGGGATCCAGTTACATTTCAGGTCTTATTTTTATGTTCTCAAATAGGATATTCCATATCTGTAGTTAAGTAGGAGATTTTTGTTATTCACATATTTGTAAGGAAAAAAAATAAATCTTCTTAAATGGTAAAATATTTTGAGATTTTGCTGAAAATGTAGTTGCCCTTATCTGAGTATTTTAAATTTTTCCAAACATATATCCTAATCTCTCCATTAATAATCTGATTTCAAGAATCCTTCAGCTTGTTCAAAGTCACTTAAAGTTCAGATACATATACATAGATGTGTGAATAGCTTTTAAGTCATAATGGTATGCAGCATCCATTCAATAAAAGCTTAACTCTTAACTCTGAAAATGGGGAGTGAGGGTGGGGATGTTTTTCATTGCACTCAGTAGAAAAACATAAAAAAAAAAATTCAGTAAAGCTTACCTGACCTCCCTATTGAAACACAGAATGAACAAACATAAATCAAGGCTGACAAGGTTGAATCTGGCTCCTCAGAGCTTTGAAAATAATAATATATCATCCTATAACAATATAACTTCCATCCTCTCCTGCATTCTCTCTCATGTTGTTGGCAAAAGGTCCCGGTATTGAAAAACAAACCGTCATTATACCATATGAATGTAATTCTCATGCCAGAAAAAGAGTATCAGATTCATATTAAGGGGAAGATTGTTTTATACAAGAAGTTGCCAGTAAAAGATGTAGAGATGAATTATGTTAAAGCTCCCTGTGCTCCTTTAATGAAAATTCTAGTATGTAGCCAGATGTTTTATTGGGGAAGGGAATCAAGAGAAACATAGATTGTCCTGCCACTCAGCTGAACTCTGAAGCTGAAATTAGAGTGATTCACAAATGCACATAATTGCCTGGAATATTTATCTTTTTTTAAAAAAGGAAAGAATCTCTGCTCCTTCTATATTTTTCGTTTCCTTCTGTAAAATAAAACCTAGCTTTTTATTGAGAGATCTTGTTCCTGTGGTAGAAACAACTAATGCTAATAGTTCTCCCAATAATTGTTCTCTTTATTTTAGTATCTGAATTTTAATCTCATTCAGGATGGCAATGCATCAGCTTAAAATTAAAAAAAGAAAAATGTCAACATACACACAGCCAAAAAACTTACCTCCTTTAAAACAAGAAGTGCTTGTGTCACATAATTATGGTTAGTGAAATGTAAGTAGAAGACACTGGGAGATACTTTTAGAAGCTCTTTGCAAAGGTCCAACAGCTGGAATGAACCTCTTTGCTCCCTCCCTTACTTCCTCCCATCTTTCCTTCCTACCTCTCCCTTTCTATTTCTTTCCTTCTGCAGGTAAAGGAAATGGTCAATAAAATGAAAAGGCTACCAATGGGATGGGATAAAATATATGCAAACTATGTGTCTGAGTAGGAGTTAATAGCCAAAACATATAAAGAGCTCATATAAATCAATAGAAAAACAAACACCAAATAATCCAATTTAAAATGGGAAAAAGGTATGAATATACATTTCTCCTAAGATGTGAAATGAAGGGACTGAACTACATAGACTCTAAGCTGCTTTAGCTTTAATATGCTATACTCTGTCTGCAATTCTACTCTCCTGATTTTCACAAATCTTTCTTGTTAGTGAGTTATTCTGATAGAATCCTGGAAACTTCCCTTCTATTTCTGGAGTGAGGGCCTATTGCCTTTGTATTCTTTAGGCTGTCCTGACAAGTAGCTGTTCACACAGAAGGCTGACATATACTGAGTCTTCAGCAGCTTTCAAAGTGATAACAGCATGTTCTGAAGCTTGTGATTTTCAGATTATTAAGCTACAAGTGTGAGCATGTAACAAGTATAAGATGCAGCATTCATATGGAAACATCTCTAAATACACTCAAGTTGCTGTAATTTCTATTGTTTAGAATTGTACATGCAAAGTTTACAAGGGGAGGATAATGGAGTATGGTTACCAACATGTAGTTTAACTTGCTATTTGAAGCTGAGAAGACACTGAGACTTTAATTCCCCATCTTTAAACTGGGAACTTGTAGTAGAAGATACACTTCATCGTTTTCCAAAAGTGTAAGGAGTTATTAGATAAAACTTTAGAGTATGAGCAGCATTACTAATATTAACACAAGGTGGTGACACAAAACAAGCAAACAAAAAAAGATAATGAATAAGATTCTATTTTAATAGAATGGTCATGGAAACCTTTCTGATAAAATGATATGAGAGCAGACACCTGAATAAAGTGAGAAAGTGAGCCATGTGGGTATGGATAGCTGTGGACATAACATTCCAGGACAAAGGAACAGAAGGTGAAATAGCAGACATATTCAAACATTTATAATAAATGTTAAATGACAGGATTAGAGAGAATAGGGGAAGTGGCAAAATTAAGTCAAAGAATAACAAGGGACCAGATTTTAGAGCATGTTGCCCTTGGTAAGAGCTTCAGATGTTATGTTGAGTGGAATGAAAGCCATCAGAGAATATGGCATCTGTGATTTTGTGGACAATAAATAATAAATATTCTGAATAATAGATAAATAGCATGTATCATATTCAATCATTTTTCTAATACTTAGTCTATAGCATTTCTGCTAAAAGTCATAAAATGTCAATGAAAGCACCTGCTATGAGATATTAGTTCAATCCTTGTATGTTATTCTATATAATAAAAGGGTAATAATCAAATTGACCCTAACAGCAGAATGATCAGGATCTACTGGTCGCTATGACATGTACTGACCACCAGGGGCAGATGCTCAATGCAGGAGCTGCTCCCTGCTGGTCAGTGCGCTTCCACAGGGGGAGCGCTGCTCAGCCAGAAGCTGGCTCATGACTAGCCAGCGCAGCGGCAGTGGCAGAAGCCTCTCTCACCTCTGCAACAGTGCCAAGGTTGTCTGACTAACAGCTTAGGCCTGCTCCCCATGGAGCTGTTAGTCGGACATCCCCAGAGGCCTCCTGGGCTGCCAGAGAGATGTCTGACTGCCAGCTTAGGCCCAATCCCCAAGAGCAGGCCTAAGCCAGCAGATGGACATCACCCCAAGGGGTCCCAGACTGTGAGAAGGCACAGGCTGGGCTGAGGGACCCCCCTGAGTGCACTAGTTTTCATGCACCGGGCCTCCAGTTTTTTAAATAAAAATACTAGAGGCCCAGTCAGTGCACGGATTCATAAATTGGTGGGGTCCCTCAGCCTGGCCTATGGGGATTTGGCCAAAACCAGCTTTCCAATATCTCCTGAGGGGTCCTGGATTGTGAAAGGGCATAGGACAGGCCAAGGGACCCCACTGGTGCACGACTGGGGCTGAGGAGGGACTACGGGAGGGCTCTAGGGCATGTCTAGCCCATCTTGCCCAGTCCCAATCAGGACCTATCAGGGCCAGGGCAGGACCACGAGAGGGCTCCAGGGCATGTCCCACCCATCTCGCCCAGTTCTGATAGGTCTGACCTCAGCAGCAAGCTAAGCTACCATTTGGAGTGTCTGCCCCTGATTGTCAGTGCGCGTCACAGCGACTGGTCGAATGGTCGAATGAATGGTCAGACACAGCATATTAGGCTTTTATTATATAGAATTTTTCACATCTGGAAACAGAGTTTGTCTCCCTGAACTCTTCAACATTATGTTTTAACTGTGGTCACACTACAAGTTTTCTTTCTTAAAAAACAAAAACAAAAAATTCATGTATTTTCACCATGATTTATCTTTAAAATATCCATCTTATTTTGATATGACATAGGAATCAATTTTCTGATTATTCTCCTAAGGTCAGTTTTTATCCTTCTATATGTTTGGTGACCAGAACTAAATGTAATATTTATTTCTACCCATCTTCATTTATTGCTATTATTCACATTAGTTCAAGGAAGTTTATTTTCCAACTTTTGAAATAAGTTCAAGCTTTCTCCTTGAGTAACCTATTTTTTCTTACATCAATTGGCTTCAACTTGATGGCTCAGGAAAAGATTAGCATTTAGTACCTCTGCTCTAAGTCAGCAGTGTGCAGCCTACGAGCTAGAGTCAAACAGCACCTGTGGCAATTCCTAAGAAGGTCCTACTATTTCCCAGTATAGGCAATTCTTGCTATTCTTTTTTTCTTTGTCCTCATTCTTTTTCTTATATTTTACTTTTATTTCTTTTTTATTATTATGTTCTTCACTTTATTTTATTCCCCATTTCTTTTCTCCTATTTACTTATCATACAACTCTGAATAATATTCAATAGCACCCACAAACCTTTCTTGGCTTTATTAAAGACCAGAAGTAAGTTTCTAGTATGCAGAAAAGATGAATCAATTGGATTACACACTTTCCATGACTCTAAGAATCTTGATATACAAAATTCCTTCTTAGAATTTCTTCCTTTGATCTACATATCCAATATAACACAGTTGTAAAATTAAAAAGAATCATGGATTTTACCATGTATCGAACTTTAATAATTCCAATGATAATCTTCTCATTGTTCATGATTAAACTCAGTCAATTATTCTATGCATGGAAAAATTAAATGTTTTCTTGCATTGCTATAAGATGATTGATAGATAACAAAAATAATAAAAGCAACAAAATTTTTGCCAAGATCCAAAAGGTCTTTAAGAGGGGGTGTGTGTGTGTGTGTGATTTATCATCACACAAAAATAGCTATTTCAAACACGCAACCTTTTCATTTTTGTCTCGACTAAAAAGTTTATGATATTTTCCAGAGGGTCATACCCCTTAAATCCACAGATTTACTATAACAGTCCTAGCAAACAAGGTATATCCTACTAAAAGTATTCAATAAAGGAAATACTATCAACAGGTCTAATTTTCATGCTTATAAGGAGATTTAACTAGCTTATTTACTTATCTTTGTGCCGTGTTTTCTTTCTGTCCAACAGTTCTCAGGTTAGAAAAGATGAATTTCAGACTAGCTCTTAACATTTATCTTTTCAGAAGAACTTAACCCACTATTGCTGGCTTTGGTGATAAAGGAACAAAGCCAGGCATCAAGAAATGTTGGTGTCCTAAAGCTACAAAGGATTAAAAAAATGATTTTCCCTCCTGCATCCAAAAAGGAACAGAGCCCTGCTACACCTTGATTTTAGCCCAATGAGACCCATTTCAGACTTCTGTACTACAGAATTTTAGATAATAAATTTGTATTGCTTTAAGCTACTTCATGATAATTTGTTAGGGCAGCATCAGAAAATCAATACAGGCAAATAAAATTGGAGTTCATTCAAAGACTGTTCATGAGGAAGGAAAACCAAGTCATAGGAATAAGAACAAGAAAAACTGAAGGAATACCTACTTGGGGAATGTATAGGAATGATATTTTAAACATCTTCATAAGGAAACAGAGATTGGCTGTGATTTTTTTCCTTTATATTTCTAGAGATAAAATTAGAACCAATAAATGAAAGCAAAATGTGATAATTTTTCTATTAAAAGAAGCAAAAATTTAATAGATATCTTCAAAAATGTTCTGAGTTGCCTTAGATGATAATGAATTCTCTATTACTAGAAAACTTCAAACATAGTCTACTTATCCACATGGTCATAACCTAAAGATTACATGGACGGTTATATGAGGTATTATGTTCTTATGAACATAATATTCACTGAGTCAAAACAGCTAGGGCTCACTTTGACTTTTAACAAAAGTTATATTTCTACTACATCGAATCAGACACTTAATATTAATAAAAATGAGTTTCTGTATCTTAATCTAGTAATAAGTATTTGTAGATCAACTGGAATAAAGGCTGTTTAGTAGTGGGCTAGTAGATGAAAAAAACAGAAAAAGACTATAAGACATGAATCCTGACTCTGGGTCACTTAACCTACACAGGGACATAAGATATCTCACAAAGCATTATAAATAAACAAGATATCATGAATCTCATAGGTAGTTAGCGCTGTAAGAATCAGGTGGCTCTGGTAGGCTACCAAGTTGAGATATTGAGTTAGGGAGGAAAGTCGATAAGGTTAGAAGTTTGATGGGCAAGAAACAAGCATAAAATTTGTTCATTTAATAGAATTATTTGAATCAAAAAAACCCCAACAATCTAGCAGATTTTAATTGCCTAGACATGTGTGCAGATAAAGAGCACAAGGAGTCAGGTCACTAAGAAACCCTTGATCCTTGGGCAGAAGCTATTCCTGCATGTTTGAGGTTTATTTTTATCCTTGTAGATAAGAACCAGAAAGTTTCTATTTGCAGGCTGAGGGAAAAACCTGGATTCTCATAATCTACACCTATAAAAGAATAACATGAAAATTGGTGTCACTCTGCTATGCCCACCAGCCAATCAGAGTGATATGGAAATTAACCCAACAAAGATGGTGGCTAATTTGCATACACAGGCATGGAGTAAAGACTGAAGACTGAAGACAGCATAGAAGGAAGCCAAGTACTGCAGAAGGGAGTGAAATGGCAGAGAAGGGAACGGAGCGGAGGCAGCGGAGACAGTAGAGAAGGGAGGAAACGAGGTAGTGGAGAAGGGAGGGAGCTGAGGCGGCAGAGACGGGAGGAAGCAAAGCTGGGTTTTGCTCCCTTCTATACTCTGCTCTGGCTCAGGAAGTCCTATTCTTGCAGGAATCTTCCTGCAATGGGCTTCTAGTTATATATACTCCTGAATAATGTAAAGGCTGATTTCCTGACCTCTTTGGGGTTTCTTAAACCAAAGACAGAACATGAGAAAAGCTAAGGTAGACCAACCAAAGTCAATTAGAATTTTCAACAGCCACAGAGCATATATTCTTTTATTATTTATTCATTCACTCAGCATATGTATATTGATATTGTCTATTATATGCCAGGCATTGTAATAAGAGCTGCGAAATCAGTGGTAAACAAAGTATATACATTCCCTTTCCTATTGGAAATTATATTCTAGAAGTTGAAGGCAACAAAATAAACAAATGATTAAATAAGCACTTTGTATTTTAGATGCTAGTATACATTACAGAAACAAATGAAGCAGGAAAGGAAAGTACATAGGGAGAAAAACTCCCTATCTAATCTAATAAAAGAATAATACTGAAATTGACCATGGGATGCCTAAGCCATGCCCACCAGCCAATCAGAGCAGCTGTATACAAATTAACCCAGCCAAGATGGAGGCCAGCAGTCACGGAGCTAGAGTAAACAGCAGGCTTCTGTTGCACCAGGAGTAAACTGTCTGCCTAGGCTGGCTGGGCCTCTTGCTGCTCCAGGCAACATAGTTGCAACATTGTTTCAATTATAGAAGCCATGGAGCTGAAGCAAACAGCAGGCTTCCGTTGCACCAGTGATGGAGGAAACTGTCTGCCTAGGCCAGCTGGGTGTCTACTAAGGCAACATTCTTTCAATTATAGAAGCCACGGAGCTGAAGCCAACAGGAGGCTTGGTTACCTGCCTAGGCCTCGGCTTAAAGGAATAGTGTATCAATTATAGAAGATAAACCCCAGAACCTGCTTCCAACCAGCCTTGCTGGGACATTGGGTCAATGGGAGCTGTGGGCAGCCTAAACGCATGAAAACAGCCCTCAACCCCACACCCACTGGGGAGCTTGGCCAACCTGCAAATAACCACCAGCCCCTCACCCAGGCTGCCCACATACCCAGTAGGGACCCAAAACCTGAAGGGACTGTGAGCAGCCTGAAAACACCCCTCAGCTCCTCACCCAGGCTGCTCAGGCACCGCAATAGGGACCCAAAATCTGAAGGGGCTGTGGGCAGGCTGAAAATGGCCCTCAGCTCATCACCCAGGATGGGCACACCCCAATGGGGTGAGGGTCCCCACTGGGGGCTGTGGGCAGCCTGAAAACAGCCCTCAGCCCATCACTCAGGCTGTCCAGGTACCCCAGTAAGGACTCGAACCCTGAAGGGACTGTGGGCAGCCTGAAATCGCCCCTCAGCTCCTCAGCCAGGCTGCCCAGGCACCCCAGTAGGGACCTAAAACCTGAAGGGGCTGTGGGCAGCCCGAAAACACCCCTCAGCTCCTCACCCAGGCTGCCCAGGCACTCCAGTATAGGGACCCAAAACCGGAAAGGGCTGTGGGCAGGCTGAAAACGGCCCTCAGCCCATCACCCAGGCTGGCCACACCCCAGTGGGTGAGGGTCCACACTGGGGAGCTTGGCCAGCCTGAAAATAGCCATCAGCCCCTCATCCAGGCTGACCAGGCATGCCAGCAGGTGGGCATCCCCAGAGAGGTCCCAGACTGCGAGAGGGCACTGGCCGGGCTGAGAGACCACCCGAGTGCACAAATTTTTGTGCACCAGGCCCCTAGTCCTATATAATAAAACCTTAATATGCAATCAACCAAATGGTGGAACGACCAGTTGCTATGATGTGCACTGACCACCAGGGTCAGACACCCAATGCAGGAGCAGCCCCCTGGTGGTCAGTGCGCTCCCATAGGGGGAGCGCCACTCTGCCAGAAGCTGGGCTCACAGCTTGCGAGCACAGCAGCAGTGGTGGGAGCCTCTCCCACCTCTGTGGCAGTGCTAAGGACCCCTTGAGGGATGTCTGTCTGCTGGCTTAGGGGGAGTGGGTGTATGCCGGCAGGCGGACATCCCTCGAGGGGTCCCAGACTGTGATAGGGTGCAGGCCAGGATAAGGGACCTGCCCTCCCCCAGTGCATGGACATTGTGCACCAGGCCTCTAGTTTTTATAATGTGGACAGAGAAGGTCTTGCTAATAAGGTGACAAGACAATAGAGATGTGAAGGATGTGAGATCAGCTTCAATGATTTTTTTAAATATGCCAACAAATATTTTCATATTCCTTCTTTTAACAAGTAGAGCTGAATTTCTCTCCTTTTTTGAACAATAGGTTGGACTCTGGTTCACAGAACACAGCCTGAACATATAGCCAATCAAATGGCCTTCATTGGGTGGTACTGAAGCCTCTTGCCCACAAGAACTGGAAGCAGATCCTAAGCCTTTGTAGTCTTGAGAGGCTACAACCCTGGCCAACAGTTTAACTGCACCCTCATGAGAGACTCTAAGACAGACTCTCCGACTCACAGATTCTACACCACTCCTATGTTCTTGATCTTCAGAAAATATGTGACATAATAAATGTTGATTGTTCTGAGCTGCTAAATTTTGGGGTAATAGATAACTATTTCATGTGCTATGGGTAAATTTGGAGTAAGCACAATCTAGCAAGCAGGGTAGCAAGTTACAAAGACCTCATGGAAGAAGTCTTGGGTGTTTGAGTAAAGCAAGGAAGCTATTAGAGTTGACACAGAGTAAATTGAGAGGGAGAAAAGAGGAAGATAGTACCTGAAAGATAGCCGTGGACTTGCAAGTCTTATAAGCCATTGTGAGTTAAGTTATCAAAGGAAGTAAGCTGAAAAGATTGGAGGTAGAGGTCAGAGAATGGATGACTGAACTCAGATTATGGAGAAGTATGGTTACTGAACAAGAATAATGTTAAAGAAGGTTGGAGACAAGAATATTGGTGAAGAGGTAAAAATTGAAGAAAAATAATAAACTTTTTGGTTTTTCCTAGGAATATTTTAACTTGTTTCCCTCCTACTTGTCTGCTTACATATATGCAACATCAGCCTCAAGGAGAATCAGGCAGACTCTAATGTTGAATGAATAATCTCAATTTGAACACATTACTCTTACAAGACAACACAGAATGTATTATTGTTATTGCAAAACTTACATAACCTGGGTTTCTAAGGTGATTGCTATTTAATAAACATTCTCATTTCCATTGCACATTCACTCCCATATTGATAAATCCAGCTATCACTCTCTTCTTTATTCAATGCAAATTGATTTTATTATCACTTCTTGTTTCAAGCAGATTTAACCAATTTAAACTCTCAGGATTTGCTAATTTCTCAATCAAGTGTCTTGATATTTTTTTCTCATTTAAAATGTGGCTAATTTGTTAGGTGTAAATTAGAATTTATTTCCTCAATGATATTTGAGAAAAAACATTGAATCCCTCTGTCTACAACAGGGGACCACTTCCATTTCCTCTTCATTCTGGACTGAATTTAGTACAAATAATTAGTGGAGTTATAATTTCAAGACACTCAAATTTGAATGAAGACAGTAATAAACAATGGTAACCAGCTGAAAAAAACTGACTTCAGAAAGAATCTGTATATTTAAGATAAAACAATAAACATATTTTATTCTTTACCTTGGGCTTTTTGATGAAGCATGTTTTCTTTTCTCTAATACTACTCTTATCTATTGCTTAATCAGTTATGGCAATGTAGCCAAATATTAAATAGCAAAATATTAGTTTGACTACTCCACAGCACCAATATTATTTTATAGAGATATCATGAGCACAGTAACCTCAGACTGTAAAAACCTTTAATACTACTTCATTTTCTTAAACTGGGCTGCTTATTACACATTTAGAAGTTATTTTGTAATCATTTTTTTTCAATCTTTTGAAGTTTTAGAAATCTTGATTTAGAATTATTTTTTTTCATGGGCAGTTATTGCCTCCTCTTCCTCTTCCTCTTCCTCCAGGGTTCAGTAAAGTGCAGAATGTAGAGTCATTTAAGTCTTTGAGTTTTAGAGACCCAGGAATTCAAAATTGTGGGTTTATGCGGGGAACTGAGTGAAAAAGGTGAAGCAATTAAACAAACAAACAAAAATACCTCATAGATATAAACAACAGTTTGGTAATTACCTGAGAGAAAGGGGGAGGTAGGGGAGGTAGAAGAGATAAAGGGGCGATAATCTCTTCATGAAAAGAAGAGATTTTGGGTGGTGAACACACAATATACAGATGATGTATTACAGAATTGTACACCTGAAACCTATATAATTTTACTAACCAATGTCACCTCAATAAATGCAATAAATTTTTTCATTTTTAAAACCGTGGGTTTAGAGTTTTTCTTAAAAGTAGGATAGATTAAGATAATACATACATATATATATATATATATATATATATGTATATATATATGTGTGTATATATATATATATGTGTGTGTGTGTGTGTGTGTGTGTATATATATATATATCTTAACTAATAAAAGCGAAATATTAAAATTAACCGTTTCTCTGGGACGGGGGTAAGCCACGCCCACCAGCCAATCAGAGCTGCTGTATGCAAATTAGCTCAACCAAGATGGCGGAGGCCGCAGCCCCAGTGTGCGGCTTCTCCAGGGCTGCGGCCTCCACCATCTTGGGAGCCTCCCGCCTGGGAAGGCATCCAGCGCCTTGGGCCTGCGGATGCCTTCCCAGGCAGGAGCCTGGGGGGAGGGGGGGAGGCGGGGACCAGGCGGCTGGACCCCGCGGCCCCCGCCCGGTAGGCCATGGGGTGGCCAGCGCCACCCCACCACCGGCTTCCGGCTTCCCGGGCGGAGCCTCCCAGGCACAGGGACCAGCCGGCGGGACCCTGCGGCCCCCTCCTGGGAGGCCGATGCAGTGGCCAGCACCACCAATTGGCCTCCCAGGCAGAGAAGCCTCGGCGGGGGGTGCGGAGCAGAGGGGGGACCCTGCGGCCCTGTTCTGGGAGGCCGATGGGGTGGCTAGCGCCGCGATGGGGGGCAGGGAGCAGCCGGCGGGACCCACGGCCCTGTCCTGGGAGGCCGATGGGGTGGCCAGTGCCGCCCCATCGACCTCCCAGGCGGAGAAGCCTTGGCAGGGGGCAGGGAGCAGCCAGCGGGACCCCGCTCCCCGCTCTTGGGAGGCCGATGCGGTGGCCAGCGCCGCCCGATCGGCCTCCCAGGCAGATGGCCCAGAGGGTCAGTGGGAGCTGTGGCCAGCCTGAAAACTGCCCTTAGCCCCTCACCCAGGCTTGCCACACCCCCTGGAGTGAGGGTTTCCACTGGGGAGCTTGACCAGCCTACAAAGACATTGGCCCCTCACCCAGGCTGGCCAGGCACACCAGCAGGTTGACATCCGCAGAGGGGTCCCAAACTGTGAGAGGGCATAGGCCAGCCTGAGGAAACACTCCCCCCCCCCCCCCACCGCCCCAGTGCACAAATTTTTGTGCACCAGGCCCCTAGTATGTAAATAATTGTTTTTAACAGATGGCTAAGAATAACTGCAAAGTAAAATCTCACAATACTCAAGTACTTGTGAATATAAAATTGGGTAGAAAACACACATTATCCAAATTGGTGAATGTGTGAATATATAATGTGTATCTGATTTTTTTTTAAATGTTGGGGAAAAAGTAGCTATATTTTCTTAATTATATAACTTTGCACAGAAGGAATATTAGTAATGTAACTGAAAAAAGTTCAAAGTTTATAGCTACTCAACAACATTCAATCTAAATAAGTCAATGTGCATTGTGTGGAAAATTAAGCAAATGGTAGAGTAATTTTCTCTGAAATAGGGGACTATTAACAAATAGAATATGCCATGAGCATTAACGTTCTAGAAACACTATTTAAAGTAATTTACAGGTTGGTCAGTGATTACATTTTTGTTTCTCATTTGTACTCAAGAGAATTATTTTTAATCAAAATAGTACACAAAGCCTAATTTAACTTGCTACGTTGTTTATATTTGTTTATTTTGGTGGGATTGTTTGTGTCCCTTCATTTTCACATTTTCACAAGGTCTCAGCTACAGAAGATTTATTGTGTTAACAGTATGAAGTGTGAAGAATAATGGGAAGGTGTTTTTTTTTATTTTTTATTTTTCTTATTTTGTTTACCTGCGTTTTTATACCCCTGAGGAATTTTATTATATTCACATAAATTGACATGACTTGCAAATCCTAATGCTGGTGCTTAAAATCAGCCTCGATATTTTATTTATCTGGTAAACAAAGCCAAATTCTCCCCATGTCTCACAAGATGTGAAGTTACATATCTGTAGGATGATTTATTTGTTCTTCAAATACTTATTGAGATCCTGACAAATATCAGCCAACCTTCTAGGCATTGGAGGTAATTTAAAGGTCAAAATAGATAAAAATACCAGCTTGATGTAGCATATTTTCTAGTTGGGGAAAACATATAATAAGCAAATTGGATCTGAATTTTATAAAATATTAGAAAGTTTGGGAAAAACTAAATAAGAAGGGGAAATAACTAAAAGAAAACACGCAATTTTAAATAAAATGTTAATAACAAGTTAAAATATATAATTACATTGTCTCTGGTTCCTGTGCTTTCAGTCTAATTGTTGTCAGAATTGATCTACATTATTTTATAACTGCTGTAGAGGGTATGAATTATACTCCTGAACATATGGGGATTTAAAAGGCAATAATAATTTTCCAAAAATAATTTTTTCTACATAGCCCAAAATTTCCTATTCTGTTTTCTTGATTGGGACTTTTTGACTCTCAGGAACTATAAAATAATTCAGGATCATATTTTAGGTTTTCCTGGCCTTTGTTTCACATTAGTCACCACAAATATACTCAATTTCTAACACAACAGTTGCCTGAAAATACTCAACATAACCTATTTTCAGCTTACTCTTACATAGTCTATTCAACCATTCCAATCTCAAGAGCTTCTTCGTGCTGTGAGAATGAACTATTATTGAGACCTACTTTAAACCTTATATATTTACTCATGAATAGCTAGCTTTTCTTAATCTCTAATTTTCTGCCACTTCTCTATAATTCCTCCAATGTACACTTAAAGAAGCTCCAGAATGAGCTATACATCCTAGAAGAAATGGCATGGAGGGAAATTTTGGCACCTGCCAGCTGTATTCCTTCTCCAGCTCACTCTTTTACATTTCTATGTAAAGGTTTCCCAGTGAATTAGCCCTGTGGGATTTAGTTCAAATTGAACATTCCAGACAGCTCTGGGGCTGGGGCAATGTAATTACTGCATGTCTTCTTTGATTGTCACAGAAACCAAGTGGTAGATGGAGCAGTAAAGTATTAGCTTAGTTTATGGATGCGGAGATGAGGCAGGTAGATAGAGGGCAAAGTGAGACCCAGAGCCAGAAACTAAACCCAGGTCTTCAAGGTTCATAGTCCAAGCACTTAATCATTGAATAAAGAGATAAAGAAACACTTTATTATGTAGAACAGGCTTATCAGGCCAAATTTCTTAGACAATTGCTTTTGCACATTTGCCCTGCCCCCTCTCCTCTAGCCTTGCTATTTCTCAACTTTTCAGTGTGATGTTGAGGTCACCAGAGTAGCACCTATAGATAAATAATGAACCTTGTCCAGCAAGGCCAGTGGTGAACCCTGAGGAAGGGTGGTGAAGGATTAAAGAAAATGGACAAGAGTATATAGTTGGTACCAGATGGATCACTGTGCCTGG
Source organism: Murina feae (assembly GCA_004026665.1). NCBI lineage: Eukaryota > Metazoa > Chordata > Mammalia > Chiroptera > Vespertilionidae > Murina > Murina feae. The sequence continues at coordinate 12,591 of PVJC01009658.1, read as the reverse complement.
ATGAGGACACAGTGACCCCATCTGTAAGCCAAATCTTTATTTTATAGTCAGTTCACACAAAGCAAAACGATGGAGCAGTCAAGATATTTACAATGTTCTTGTGAGTTTCAAATCTGCTTCTTTCTTGTTATTGCAATTCTCTGAAAGCTATCAAGCTTTGTTTTGGCAGCGCTTGCTGTATTCCCAAAGCCCACATCCCTCAGCTACCTAGGACTACAAGGTCAGACCATAAGGTCAAGCTTACATACAACAACAGCCTTTGGCTGCAATTGTGCTGGGAGGACTTTGCCCTCCAAGCTGGGACTTGTATGTGGCTTTGCCACAAGAGGACAGTGCCCTCTCGTCAGTCTGAGGATTGATCCTGTCGAAAATCTGTAGCTGCTCTCCACAAAATAATACTGAAATTTCAAAATAGTACACTGCAGTAATAAGTTCCTTGCTCCACAAAACTTGTACACATTCCCTAGCATCTCTTCTTCCATGACCTTTATTTTCTCATAGGTGATATGCCTCTACATGGAAAGACTTTGTTTCTTCAAAGAGAAGATGGATGACTGATTACATTCCCTTGTACCAGTGTTTCTCAAACTATGTTCTATGAATAACAGTGATCTTCAGAAAAAAAATAGATTCTTTGATAAAAAAAATATGGTGAAAAATATTTGGTTCTTGGATAAAAATATGGTTGAAATATTTTTTAAAAATTTCATCAGGTCTTTTACTATAAATTTTCTCAGTGTGTACTCTATTCCCTATGCTAATATACATAAATCTCTCTAAGAGGGGAGAAAACATAATGAGTTTCCCCAACTTTTTGCCAATAGAATACTTGATAGCAGGACATCAATCAACACTGTGTAAGATAGTAGCAACCAAAGAATTCAGTTTTAAAGATGCCATCCTAAACCCATCAGTAAAACTTGCCTTTGTCTAACTCAGGAGTCCTTGACATAGCTAAATGTGAGGCAGTGCATTTTACACACATCATATAATTTGTTCTTTAAGGACCAAGTGAGAAAACTTAAGTTTTAGAGACATTAAGTTGGGTTTCTGAGCCTTGTAGTATGACAGATTAGGTATTCTGAATAAACTGCTGACCTTAAAAGAACCAAACTTATAAATTAAGCTTCATATATACACACACACACACACACTCTCTCTAGGGGCCCGGTTCACAAAATTTGTGCACAGGGGTAGTGTGGGGGTCCCTCAGCCCAGCCTGCCCCCTCTCACAGTCTAGAACCCCTCAGTGGATGTCCTATGATGGCCCCAGTCTGCCAGGCGCCTTTTGCGTGTGTGTGTGTGTGTGTGTGTGTGTGTGTGTGTGTTGCCACTGGGGACCTGCCCCCAGCCGCATCTGAGGCTCAGAGCAGTCCTCCTGTGTGTGTCTACCTTCTGGGGGCCTGCCCCCAGGCACACCATCGAAGCTTGGAGCAGGCACCCCTCTATGTTGATCTCTCAGACTCTTGCCCTCCCCTGCATGTTGTTCTCTTTTTTGAGCTGTGGCCAGGGCTGGGTGCTGCCTGCCTCCCAAGCTTGCCTACTGCCCATCTTCCTCCAGCCACCAGGAAGCAGGGAAAACCTCGCCTTGTGGTCAGGCCAGCCTTTTCCTGCTCCCTGATCCCCGGAAGGGACCTGGGGAGCCGCCAAGCAGGCCCCCAACTCCCAAGAGCTTGCTTTCCCACTCCCCAGTGCCCCCCAAAGGGCCTGGGGAGCTGCCAAGCAGGCCGCCGACTCTTTCCCACTCACCAGTCCCCTGCTGCCTTCCTTTCCCACCCCCCGGTGCCCCGCAAAGGGCCTGGGCAGCCGCCAAGCAGGCCGGCCCCACGATGCCTCTTTCCCACTCACCGGTACCCTGCTGCCTTGCTTTCCTGCTCCCCAGTGCCCTGCAAGGGGCCTGGGAAGCCCACCAAGCAGGCTGCCGACCCCCCGCCGCCTCCTTCCCACTCCCCGGTGCCCCTTAAAGGGCCCGAGGAGCTGCCAAGCAGGCCCCCGGCCCCCCACCGCCTCTTTCCACTCCCCGGTGCCCTGCAAAGGGCCTGGGGAGCTGCCAAGCAGGCCGCCAATCCTGCCGCCTCTTTTCCACTCATGGGTCCTGGGTCCTGTGCTGTTCTGCTCTGCAGCTGCTCTGTGCACTCGGGAAGTCCCTCAGCCTGGCCTGTGCCCTCTCATAGTCTGGGACCCTTCTGGGGATGTCCACCTGCTGGCGTGCCTGACCAGGCTGGGTGAGGGGCTGATGGCTGTCTCCAGGCTGGCCAAGCCCCCCAGTAACGTCCCTCACTCCATTGGGTTGTGGCCAGCATGGGTGATGGACTGATTGGCGCTTTCAGGCTTTAAGGCTGCCCACAGCTCCCATTGACCCAATGTCCCAGCAAGGCTGGCTGGATGCAGGTTTCTGAGGTTTGTTTATCTTCTATAATTGATACTGTTCCTTTAAGGCAAGGCCTCCTAGTAACGAAGCCTCCTCTCTGCTTCACCTCATGGCGTCTATAATGAGACAATGTTACTTAGTGGTGAGGCCAGGCCTGCTGTTTCCTTCAGCTCCCGAGTATTCTATGATGGTTATTTTGTTGCAAACGTGTGTTTTGCTTGAGCGAGGATAAGAGGAGCAGGCCGCAGTTTCACTTTCACTCCTGCTGCAATGGAAGCTGCCATTTACTCAGGTCCGTGAGTGGCGGCCGCCGTGTTGTCTGGGCTAATTTGCATACAGTCGCTCTGATTGGCTGGTGGGTGTGGCTTACCCCATCCCGGAGAAATGGTTAATTTCAATATTATACTTTTATTAGTTAATATATATACACACACATATACTCTCTTATAAAAGAGTAATATGCAAATTAACAATCACTCCGAGACACCTAAGCCACACCCCCAGCCAATCAGAGCAGCTGTATGCAAATTAATCCAGCCAAGATGGAGGCCGGCAGCCACAGAGCTAGAGCAAACAGGAGGCCCACTGGGGGGCTTGGCCAACCCGCAAACAGCCATCAGCCCCTCATCCAGGCTGGCCAGGCACACCAGCAGGTGGATATCTCCCGAGGGGCCCCATACTGTGAGAGAGCACAGGCCGGGCTGAGGGACCCCCCCCCCCCCCCCGAGTACACAAATTTTTATACTAGGGGCCCGGTGCACAAAAATTTGTGTACTCGGGGGCGGGGGTCCCTCAGCCCGGCCTGTGCCCTCTCGCAGTCTGGGGCCCCTCGGGGGATATCCACCTGCTGGTGTGCCTGGCCAGCCTGGATGAGGGGCTGGTGGCTGTTTGCAGGTTGGCCAAGCCCCCCAGTGGGAACCCTCACCTCATGGAGATGTGGCCAGCCTGGGTGGGGGCTGATGTGTCTTAGTGTGGTCCCCCTTGGATTCTTTTTGTTTGGGGATCTCTGCACTTCCTGGACTTATAAGTCTATTTCTTTCACCAGGTAGAGGAAGTTTTCTGTCATTATTTCTTCAAATAGGTTTTCAATATCTTGCTCTCTCTCTCTTCTTCTGGCACCCCCATAATTCAGATGTTGGTATGCTTGAAGTTGTCCTAGAGGCTCCTTACACTATCTTCATATTTTTGGATTCTTTTTGCTTTTTGCTTTTCTGGTTGGGTGTTTTTTGCTTCTTCATATTTCAAATCTTTGACTTGATTCTTGGGGTCTCCTAGTCTGCTATTGGATGTCTGTATAGTAATCTTTATTTTAATAAGTGTATGCTTAATTTCTAAATGGTCCTTTTTCAAACCCTTGAGTGTCTCAATAAATTTCTCAGAGGTTTCTAGAAAATCCTTGAGTAACCTTATCATCGTGGCTTTAACTCTATATCCAGTAGTTTGCTTTCCTCCATTTCTTTCATTTGTGATATGTCTGTCTCTGCATTTTGGCTGCTTCCCTGTGTTGATAGAGTGGCTTTGTGTCTAGGTGTCCTATAAGGTACAGTGGCTCAGCCTCCCCAATTACCTGAGGTGATACTCTTGGTGCACTCCTTTGTGGGCTGTGTGCACAGTCTTGTTGTATCTAAGTCTTGATTGCTGTTGGTATCACTGGGAGGAATTGATCACTATACCAACTGGCTGTGAGGGCCAGCTGTGTCTATAATGGGAGAACTGCTGTGCTGGAGACACCTTTATGGAGGACTTGCTTCAGTGGGGCTTTGGTGCTCACTGAGTCTGTTCCTTGAGTGTATCACTTATGGATATGAAGAGCTGTACTCTAGTATAGTCTCATCCTGACCACTGGGTATACTGGCTCTTGGATCTCCAAGGAGGTACAAAGTCAGACACTACCTGAGGACACCCAGCACGAGCTACAGAGAGATCTGCAGATTCCTCTTCTCTCTTTGGGGTTTGGAAGTGCCCATATGAGGTCCAGATGTGAAGCAATGCAGGCTGCTATCTAGACCTTCTTTTGGAAGCTTTGGTGCTCTTTGACCCAGCAGCAGTTTTTTAGGCTTTAGATTGCAAAAGAACAGGCCATTCATATGCAAAATCCTCTGTTAACAGCTTGGGTGGGGTTGTAAATTGAGTGGCCCGGGGGTTTCAGGCAATCATCAGGGCAGAGCAAACCGCAATGACTGCCAGTTTGCTCTGCCTCCAAGAGGTCCAGGGTCTCTGTGTCCTGCGAGAAAGCTGCCCTCAAGTTCTGGCCTGATGCCAGACAGTCTATTTTCTCCCTGTATGAGTCTGGGTCCCCAGGGTCTTGCCTGGAACTGGAGTTCAGAGCAATTGGAAGCTTGTATCTCCCTCCCAATTGAAGAAGAAAACAGTGTATCCAGTTGTAAGTCCGTTTCCATGCACACCTCTGTACCTCAGCACTTCCACACGTTTGCACCTCTTCCCAGGCTCAATGTACTTTTCTCTTTCCTGCTAGTTGTCAAACTTCCACTCAGCCAGCCTACCTGTGGCTCTGGATGATATTCGTCTTGTCTTTTAGTGGTAGTTTTGATGTGGTTGCGCAAGGCAGCAAGTACATGTGTGTACCTATGCCTCCATCTTGGTTCCTCCCCTCTAAAATATATTTTTAAGTTGATACAAAATAAGAAATCTACAGAAATCTGGGAGGTAAGCCAATACCAAAATGCACTTTTGATATCAATGTTTTATGCAACACTCTAGAGACCTTAAAGCTTCTTTTGATGACTTCATTGATTTCAATAAGTGCTAGGAATCCAACAGAAAATTCATGAATATAGCTGGGAAAGCACAGAGGTCTAGTCTCAATTTAAGCATAAACAAACAAACCAGCACTTCTCATAGAGGAAGAAATAGCAAGATAAGTTGCTTATATTTGGACTCTGGTCCTGTAAAGAACGATAAAAATGTATGCACTAAGAATTCATATTTATATGCTAGGATTACAGTCTAATTAATGTTACTATTATGGTTTGAAATTTTTCAATTAGAGAACTTAGGTCAAAGTGGTTTCAAGTTTGTAGTGATTATAGATGTTTGGCAGAAGGAAATGCAATTTTTTTGGAAGAACTAAAGTTAATTAAGGCTTCAAAAAAATTCGACAGGTAAAAGGTCCAAGTAAAAGGCTTTTATCATAAAAAAATTATAAAAATAGATCAGGACAAAAGTCACCACGAATACAAACTAGCAGAAACGAGGGATAGTAGATGCATTATGACAAATATCTCAACTGTTGGATTTAGACACAAAATTCAAAATAACTATGTTTAAGATTTTTAAAAAGAACAAAAGAGTTTAAAATTATGATTAGAGAATAAGCCTTTGTGAAAAAACAAAACTGCTATTATGGAAAATATAATCGAAATTTAAACATTAGTGCATAGTTTAAACAGCGGAGTCCAAAGGATAGCTTTCTTATTTTACCAATAACTATAAACAGATTAAATTACCAGGTAAAAAATAAAGATTGCTAAACTAGCCTAAAGTAATCCAACTTTATGGTATACTAGAGGCTGGTTCATGAAATTCATGCACAGGTAGGGTCCATAGTCCTGGCCGGCAATCAGGCCAATTGGGACCTTTGGGCTGCCGGCCAGGGCCTTCCTTTGTTCTGTGCTGCCCCCTGGTGGTCAGTGCACATCATAGCGAGTGATTGAACTCCCGGTCTCCCAGTCGAACTCCTGAGGGGACACTTTGCATATTAGCCTTTTATATATATAGATAGATAAGGAAATGAAAACATATGGACACAGTTGACTAAAAGTCAAATGATGGAAAATATATAACAAGCAAATACTAGCCAATACACTGAACCCTAAACCATTACTAGAAAAAAAACCACAAAAACCTCAAAATAAAAATTTCAATTCACCATAAAAATATTTTAATTCTTATCATTTATTTACTTATAATTCAAAATATATAAAATATACTCTTACAGGTAAAGGAGAAATAGAAAAATCTACAATCATGGTGGGAAATTTTTAATATTTTACTATGGACTTTTTTTAATATTTACATAACTGAACAGAATATGTTCCCATCACTCAGCTTTCTGTTGATGTTTAGTGTTTATTTGTATCTGTTTGGGGAAATTATCTATTTACTGGAGGTCCAGTGCACAAATCCATGCACCTTGAAAGGAACTGTGGGCCACAAGGCTGCAGTAGGCACAGGACAGGTCTCAGCCCATTCTTCATGCCCTTGCCCAGCCCCTCCCGCCATGATCCCCCCCCAGCCCCCTGTCTGCAGGCAGCCCCGCTCCCATGTGCTGACAGCACTGGCTCCACTCACACCCGCTGAAGGCATGGAGTGACTGGACCAGCGCCAGCAGCTAGTGTGAGTGGGGCCAGCACCGTCAGTGGGTACAAGCTGTGGCTGCTGCCCCAATCGCCCTTCAGGAGCAGGAGGAGGTGGAGAAGCCCTCAGAGGTGATCAGGGCCAGCAGCTATTGCTCACACCTGCTGATGATGTGGAGTGATCAGGAACCGGCACCAGGTACTGGCTGTGGGTGCAAGTGGGGCTGGTGCTGGCAGTAGGTGCGAGTGGCGGCTCCAACACCTGCAGCAGGTGCAAGTGGAGGCAGCGCCAGCAGTAGTTGTGAGTACCAGGCAGGACTGGCAGCATGCAGGAGTGAAGAATTTTCAGTAACAACCAGAGGCTTGCCCTGATGGCAACGACCGGTGCCCCGCCTTGGTCTAGCGCCCCCACTCACCTGCTCCACTATCCTGCCTCAGCTGATGCTTGCCATGTTTCGCACACAGCTCCTGGTGGCCAGCGAACGTCATAGCAACTGGTTGTTCAGTTGTTTGGTTGTTTGGTCTATTTTCATATTAGCTTTTTATTATATAGGAGGGGGATAGCCTTTGTCAATTATCCAAATTATTTATCTACAAAACTCATTTCACTCTTCCCACTGTGTCACAGTAAAAGAGTTTGGATAAAATTAACTCCATCCAACATTAGCCAATGCCAATTAGGGCAATCCCATCCATTCTGCTGCAAGAATTGACTCAGGTTACAGGTACAAAGCAGACAGTAAATGCCTGGGTGTTCCAGTGAGTACAAAACTCAGGACTTTTTTCCAAATCAGTACAAAGCTCAGGACATGTGAATAAGGAGTCATGTAGCCCCAGATACTCCTGGTAATCCTTTGAACTCAGGAAGTGAACCCAAGGTTTAGAAATTTTCAAAAATGAGAAGAAAAGTAGCAGAGCCTAATAAAACTGTATTGGAGGACAACTCACATTGAACTTCTTGTTTAAGACATTTGGGGCCAATTATTTTGCTTGTGATGATAAAAATAATAAACTATGATTGTTCTTTCTCTTCTTGATTTGATGGCTATTTAAAAAATTGTTTTGTTTCTATAAATTGGTTAGGATCCTTTGATGCTACTCCTGTTATACCTGTAAAAATGTGTTTTTAAAGTTTACCATTTATCTTTTACTTGGTTTATGGAAACTTGTTTTTTTCAATCATTGAGGGTATGTGGGACTATCTCCAAGGCTCTCTTTAAAAAAATCTACAATTATAAAAATAATTTTAAATATGAAAGTAAAAATTTTAAATGAGGTAAGAAATCACAGCCAAGCCAGCATGGCTTAGTGACAAGCACTGACCTACGTTTGATTCCCAGTCAGGGCACATGCCTGGGTTGTGGGTTCGATCTCAGTGTGGGGCGTGCAGGAGGCAGCCGATCAATGATTCTCATCACTGATGTTCCCATCAATAATTCTCTCTCATCACTGATGTTTCTCTCTCCTTCTCCCTTCCTCTCTGAATCAATAAAAATATATTAAAAGAATGAAATCACAAAAAAAAACTGAAAATGTAAGAGACAATAAATATCATAAGTATCACAAATATTTGATGTTTTGTCATTTTTTCGAATTTTTGTAGCATTTTCTATAGAGATGATAGAAAGTTAATTTAGTATTTTTTGTAGCTTGATTAAAATGTATACTTTATAATTGAAGAGTGAGATGTACAAAACCTGAGACTTCACTCACAAAGAAACCCACCTTTTCAAGTACAGTTACACATTTAGGCTATACCAGCATGAGAATTCTCATAAATTTTACTTCACTGAATTGCCAGGGGAAATTTTTTTAAATGTATGGTGTGATTATAATTACAATGTTGAATAAATATATTTCTGGCAGGAGAAAACTTTAACTAAACTATATCCTCTGTAAATGTTATGTGTCTGATATGAGGAAGAATTTTCTGCAGGCTAGCTTCTGGTTCTTTAATTTCAATAATGTTCTGCTTCCAATTACCTAAACATATGCAACTAAATCTAAATTAAATATATCTCCCACTATATACCAAATCTTCTTTAGCCAAACCCTACCATGTCCCTGGTCTAAATCTAATACCTTATCATATGGAAGCAAATAACAGAGGAAAAGACAGGAATGTATATGAGGACTTGGCAAACTTCTGCAGAAGGTCAGATTATAAATGTTTTAGACTTTAGGAATCAGAAAACCTCTGTCCCACCTATTAATCTCTGTCATTGTAGCATCAAAGCAATCACAGGCAACAGGAAAATGGATCTGTATGGTTGTGTTCTAATAAACGTTTATTAACAATAACAGTGAATTGATCTAAACCACCCCTGTTCTAAACTGACTGAAATGTAAATACCATGCTAGTGAATATTTCACATAAATTTCTGTCTATGTAAGCTCCTTTTGGCTATCGAGGGAGTGCAAGTCAGCATACACTTATGTTAAAGCTTAATTATCACTAGTATCAAAGGAAATCTTGTGATATACATTTTTTTATCCTTTATTAGTTTTACTTTCTCTTGCTTATTTAAGGTATTCCCTACACAAAGGCATATAGTTCCCTATCTTTTCTTTCAAAAAAAACAAAAAACAAAACAAACCCACAAAACATTTGACAATTATTTACCCACTGTCTTTTGTAAACACACACACACCAAAAAAAAAATTAAAAATAAAAACAATGGCAGGCTTTGTTTTTATTACTGAAAAGTTTAGTAGATTAGCTAAGCCCAATTACAGCTATGGTGATTACTAATATTTTTGGACAAATTTTTATTTTATTAGTTTTTACTTATGTGCTCTTTTTTTCTTTGTTGAGTAGATTAGCTTTCTTCTATTCCATTATTTTTCTATATTGGTTTAAAAGTTTATGTCTAGTCCTCTAAAAAACACTTTTAATATAACACAACTTCTTACATTGACATTTTTGTAGTAAAATTTGTCTTAATATCTCTATTCTTTTCTCTTTACATTACCTCCAATGTTGATGTAATTTATGTTTGTTCTAGTTGGTAAAAATAAATCATTTACTTAAACAAATCATACTTTATTAATACTGTAAAATTCATGTATCAATTTCCTTACTATCACTTTTAGCATGCCATCTTATGTACTTGTTATTATTTTCCTTTTTTTACTAGAGTATGCTATTCTCAACTTTAAAAATAAAACTCTGCTAAACACTCCCACATGCTTAATAGCTGCCAATTCTTCAATCCAATTCTATCTTTATCTCTGAGCTTCCCACAATTTATTTTGCTCTAAAATTCCCACTTATGTTTTTTAGCATAAATATGTATTCACTTAAAAATTTTACCATCATTTCAAAAGTTTGATAAGAGAGGACAATTGTCTTATGTTTCCCCTACTCTATTTTGAAATCACAATTTTATCTAAGACTATTTTAGGAATATATAATGGCAAATGATAGATGCATCTGAAGACTACTGATTAGTGAATATAAAACATTATAAATAGTTTACTTTAATTCATGAGCCATTAAATCTATTTCAATAATTTCACTATTGTGTTTTCTGGATGCTAATTGTATCACCAGATTAGGTGCATAAAACATCCAAATTTTCTGAATTTTTAACAATTAACCAAGTCATAGAAGTGACCGTAGTTACATTTATTTTAATTTCTTATTAGCAAATACCTTAACCTTAATTTGGTTTCTTTATTGTGAGCAACCTAAGAATATGTGAAGCCAGTTAGAAACAAAAGGAACATCCTATATAATAAAAGCCCAGTGACTGAACAGTGTAATGACCAAAACTACCTGTCGACCAGTTGATATGACATGCACTGACCACCGGAGGCAGACACTCAATGCAGGAGTTGCCCCTTTGTGGTCAGTGCACTCCCACAGTGGCAGCACTGCTCAGCTGACCAGGATGAGTGGCTGCTCCCACTGTGGACTGATCCCTGCAGGCCACACCCCCCACCAGTGCACCATTTTCATGCATTGGGATTCTAGTTATCTATAACAAATAAAGTGCCAATGAAATGGGATGTGAACAAAATATTTCTCACCTAAGCTCCTTGTTTTTTTCCTAATCTAAAAGAAATGTATCCTGGACAGAATCAGCTCTTTCAGGTGATGATTCTATTGTCCCAAAATGCTCATTGGTTCCCACAGACACTTTGGTTTTATCTCATACTAGTGGCGCAGTGCACGAAATTTGTGCACATTAAAAGGGGATTAATTGGAGGAAATATGTTAATATTGCTATTTGCCCTTTCTCTATAATAGAAGTGTCAGAGATGAAAGAAAATTAGTAAAACGTATATGAAAAATCTTCCTCCTGTCAGAGTCTGGGGTGCACCATGGAACCCAGAGTCAAGTCTTCGACCACCGACATGCACCCCAAAATCGCTTGAGACCCAAACCTGGATAGCCCCCCTTCATTGGGCTAGATCCAGACCCGGCTGGTCCCACCCTGTCAAGCCCTGCCAGGTGGGGGGTGCAGCCTCAGGTCCCCTGGGTGCCAGGGCAGGGGGGCATGGCCTGAGGTCCCCCATCAGGCCCTGCTGGGTGGAGGGAGTGGCCTGTGGTCCTCCAGCCTGGCACCGGGGCAGGGGTGACAATCTGAGGTCCCCTGGCCTGTTGCTGGGGTGGGGGGCATGGCCTGAGGTCCCCTGGCCCAGCACCAGGGAGGAGGGCACACCTTGAGGGCCCCTGTCAAGTCCCACTGGGTGGGGGGCACAGCCTCAGGTCCCCTGGCCTGGGGCCAGAGCGGGGGGCATGGCCTGAGGTCCCCTGGCCTGGCACCAGGGAAGAGGGTGCTGCCTGAGTTCCTCTGGCCTGGTGCCAGGGCAGGGGGAGCACCCTGAGGTCTCCTGTCAAGCCCTGAGGGTGGAAGGCACAACCTGAGCTCCCCTGTCAAGCCCCATGCAGGAGGTGGGTGGGCGCGTAACCTCAGTTCCCTGCTGATTGCTCCTTAAGGTTCGTTATGGGAACTTAGCCTCAGCTGTGGGTACAAATTGACCGGAGTGATGGTCAATTTGCATATTCCCTCTTTATTATATAGGAGGCTTACTCACCATGAAAATTAATATATGGTCCCAAGTTATCTTTTGACTTGATTTCAAACAAACTGATATTATTGCTCTTCTGACCTTGTGCATACAAACCTGTGTTCATGTCTTAACTAATGCTATTAAGAATTCCAGACATGGATTCTTTAATATTTCTGAAAGTGCAAATCCTATAAATGGTTTAAAATTCTATTATAAGAAAACTTATCCAGTGAAGCTGTTTGGTTTTCCTCAACTGCTTCTAAATTCTCTGTTTTCACAATTCTAATAGGACTTTGTATTCATCTCTATCTAATATTATAATTTTGTGTAATTACATTTTCTATGCTTCACACACATATACCACTTTCACATTATACACTTCTTAGAAGCCTGAAGAATTCTAACTCAGCTTCAGTGACCCCAGAAAAATTAGCACACTGTGTTCTTTAATAAAACCCTCAGTATATTTATAAAATGAATTAAATTGGATATTTCTTACTTATATACTACTGTTTATGTGTAAAAATTTGACTACTAGATTAGATAAGACTGGCATCCATTGTTTCTTCTGATTTTAAATTTAAAAACTGGGCTTTATCAGTTTAAGCCTGTGCTATCTACTTTCACTCAAATTTCCTACAGATGTCTTTACTGGAATTTTAGTCACCATCTAAACTAATAAAAGTGAAATATTAAAATTAACCGTTTCTCCGAGACAGGGTAAGCCACGCCCACCAGCCAATCAGAGCGGCTGTATGCAAATTAGCCCAGCCAACATGGCGGCCGCCACTCATGGACCTGAGTAAACAGCCCTTTCCATTGCGGCAGAAGCTGCGCCCCTCAGCTCAGCTCTGATTAAACTGCCTCTAGCGAAACACAGCTTTT
>PVJC01009657.1:0-45417 GCA_004026665.1 Murina feae | reverse complement strand
TCTCATCAATAAGTATATCATTTCGTGAGGATTTGAAAAGCAACATTTTGGTATCTTTGGACAATATACATCAAACCTCAGTTCTTGAATGTCTCCCATCTCAAATAATTCAATTCTGGACCAAGATGTTTATGGAAAAAATTCCCCAGTTGTCATACAAAGCTTCAGTTCTCATCCAACAACCTTTTCATGCTGATTGATATCTGTATGATCAGTCAAGCATCTCCCAAGTCACAAACAAAGGAGAGGATGTGTGAATATGTGTCAGTTTACCACTAAACTTTGCATTGTTAATGTCTCAGAAAGTTGTTCTGTGACTATATACAAGTTTTTTGGGTGTTTTGTTTGTTTTCTTTAGGTATTCTGGAATGGATTATTTCAATGTACATTATTTCCAATGGAAAAAATGATTTGTTTTCCACACATAGAGTTTCTTGAACAGCCTTCCTGTGTAAATTAAGTTCAAGAACCAAAGTTCCATTATAGCTATTTCACAATTTGAACTTAATATCCTAAATACTGCTGCTTTAAAACAGTAATTATAAAAAATAATTTTTATGCAAACTGCATTTGTCACTTTAAAAGGATACCAAAACGAAAAATCTTTAAAATTTATTTCTACCAGTCTACTTTTTGAGCCAAATTACTTTTTTTAACTGTTGACAGTATTATAGATATTCCCCTTTTCCTCCCACTTTGCCCCCCTCCACCCAGCACTCATCCCCCCCCCCAGGCCTTTCTCACATTGTTGTCTGTGCCCCTGGGCTATGCATATATGCATATATGTTCTTTGATTAATCTATTCCAGTCCTTACCCTCTCTAGGATATATCAATCTGTTCCATGTATCTGGTCCTATTTTGTTCATCAGTTTATTTTGTTCACTAGATTCTACATAAAGTGAGAACATGTGATATTTGACTTTTTCTAACTGCTTTATTTCGCTTAGCATAATAATCTCCAGGTCCCTCCATGTTGTCACAAAGGGTAACAGTTCCTTCTTTTTTAACAGCTGCATAGTATTACATTGTGTAGATACATCACAGCTTTTGTATTCACTCATCTACTGATGGGCACTTGGGCTATTTCCATATCTTAGCTATTGTAAATAATGCAGGGTTGATTAGCATGTCTTAATCTGAGAATAATTTCAGTTAACAATTTTTATATAATTAATGCATTGAAGGACTTAAAAGTTATCTGGTATAATCTCACTCCATTCTCCCTTATTTCTATTCATGCTTCTCACAATACTTAGTGTTTTATCTCAACTAGAGGAGCCAGTGATTCTTGTATACTTACTCTCCAACGCCAGCTATATAATATTTTGCCCCCAAATATTGTTGTCTGTTAGCAATATAAAGTAATAATTATGTAATTTAAGCATATTATTGATTTAAGTAAGACTCAAACAACAGACAGATAACTGAATCTTACTAGAGAGAAAAGACAAATTGAAGAAACTATGGATTAATTAATATTGGAAATAGATTTTTAAAAACTTTTGTGACAACATAGAAGAAAATCCAGAGATAAGCATTGATAGTCTTCATGAACTCACCAAAAATTAGTCATGTTGAACCAACACTATTTCTTTTTCTGATAGGATTACTAGATGAGACCACCACACACACAGTGGCCTTTTAAAAATCATTAAAAATTTCATGTTAGTGGCCTTGACTATATAAGGTCATAAGGTCTCTTTTGACTTAAAATCCCATGTGTTTTACCTAGTAAACATGATATAAATTTTTGTTGAGGAATAATTGTTTCGTGATTTTCATATATAAGTTTTCTTAGAATGCTGATTAATGGATCTTTGCAAACCTGGACAGAAATCACAAGTGCTAAAACTGGTTCTGTCTTTAACCTTAAATTTTTCTACAATTTCTTTCTTTTTTATTTTTAAATATATTTTATTGATTCCAGAGAAGAAGGAAGAGGGAGAGAGAGATAGAAACATCAATGATGAGAGAGAATCCTGCACTCCCCCCACTGGGGATCAAGCCCAAAACCCATGCATGTGCTCTTGACCTGAATTGAACTCAGGACCTTTCAGTCCGCAGGCCACAATTTCTTTTTCAATTTAGATCAAGATATAGAAGGATCTTTGACGAATATGACACAATCAAAAAAGAACAGCTAATATTTGAGATAACAACAAAAATATGTGTGTGTGTGTGTGTGTGCCTGTGTGCCCATAGCCTGAAACTAAGAATAAAAAGAAATCATAAAATATTTTACAAATAAATTTGAGTTCAAATATAAATTGCACTATATATTGTATTTGAAAAGTAGAAAAAAATGTATATTGCGGTACATCTTCAAAATAAATTATATACAAACTTTAAATATATATTTAGGAAGAATTTATAATAACATACAGAATTCATATCACATAATTACAAGTTGAAAAAATAAGAAGATAAAATTGCTCATAAGTTTACAGAATTTAAAAGCAAAACAAAAAGATAAAATTCACCAAAATGTTAAATGAGAGTGGTAGGAATGGGAAAAAAAGAGGAGCATGGTGGGGCAGATAAATTGTTTTCAGATATTAAATGACATGCCATGTGGAAACAGAAATAGACTTGCCAAGCTAGAAGGTTGGGAGACAGGTTCAATACAAAAAAATACATTTATAACAAAGCTGTACCAAAATAGGATGAACTGCTTTTGGAAGTGGTCAGCTCCTTAATAGTAAACATATTCCAGTAAAACCTAGAGGTCCATTGCACAGGAATTCTGTGGAGGATATTTCTGCATTAATTTAGATGACTTTTGAAGTCCCATTTAATTCCAACTTGCTCTGTCTCAAAGTTTCATCCTAACATTCAACACTAATAAAAGCTCTTAGAATTTTAATTTCCATACAATATAGTAATTATCCCTTAAAATCTCTAAATATGGCATCTATGCTTACATTTCAATAATTCATTAAAAATGAATAATGGAACAAGGCCTGATACAGAGCCTTACGCCACACTCCTAGAAAATTCTGACTCACTAGCCTTTAACAATCTGCACAATACAGCTGTTCTTTAGGTGATGATTTTGGTGGGTCTCTACACCTGTACCTGTGTTATTCGTTTAAAATCTACTTTGAAATTATTATCTGCTCATAAAAAATTAACTTTCTTACCTCAGCTGATCTATTTATTTGACTAAAGCCTAATTTCTGCCAATGTGAATAGTGACAATAAAAACCATGGTAAGATAATAATTTTAAAATATATAAATATTTGAGAAAAACACTAATTTTTCATACACAAAGGGCACAATAATTAAAACATTGTATATTTTCATAGAACCAGGCTTTAACTACCATTCATAATTTTATTTGTATTTGTTAGTATTTCTGAATTTAAACTCAGGACAACAAGAAAACTTTTTCCTCCACCTCAGTATTAGAAGCAGACTCACAGTCTTGGCAGAAGTAGCAAGACCTGTGTCCCAATCCTCCTCTTGCCACATTTTCTCTGAAAGGCATCCCTGAATAAATTCCAAGGAAAAGAAACATCTTACAAGAACTGTGGTTCTATAGAAGGCTCCACATGCCAAGGATAAAAGTTGAAATGTTTCTGAAAGCCCCACAGGGCTCTTGTATTAAAGGGAAAGATTTGCAGCAATGATGACTAGGTTCCAGAAGAACTGTCAGAATACAAAGCAAAAAGAGGAAATGGGACTTGGACTGAAGAAGAGGGTAATGGTGATGGCAAGTGAATGGCAGTAAGGATGCTAGTGATAGTAGTCTCTGAGTAGGACAGCAAGGGCTATACTTACAGTTATTTAAAGAAAACCCATATTGAGAAAGACATGAAATGTGGAATTTTCACTTAAATAAAATCAAATTAAGACGAACTGTAGAAATCTCACGATAAAATAATGAAATAAATATATTTTAAAATCATTAACCCTCATTGAGCACTACTGTAACTCAGGCACAATGATGAGCATTTTATATGTATTATATTATTTAATGCTAATAATAAACCCATGAAGTAGGTTCAATGCTATTCTTATTTTTCTAATGGAAGTCAGGGTCTCATAAACTATATGTGATTTATACTCATTTATTAACTGGCAGGACTGAGATAGAACCTGGGCCTGTCTAACTCTCTGTTCAACTCAGTGAAACTTTGTTATTCTATACAGTTGTTCTCACTGAGAACTAAAGAATATTTAGCTTTGTCCCATGACCATATTTTCCATTTTGGAAGAATCTATAGCTAGTCAATGTGTTGAATATTAAAAAGTGTATTTCATCACTCAATATTGTCTATAAATCATTTCATTTCTATGCTCCTCCACCTTTGACAAAGGATTTTAGTATAAACAAACTTGGGGGCCACTGTGTGATTATTCCCACTTGAAAAATATACTGTTTTCCTTCCATGAAACTAAACAGAAGGTCTAAGAGAAAGGAAATTATTAAGCATTCTACTGAGTGTTTTTCCCCAACAAAATCTAAGATAGAGGTCAATGAATAAGTATGTGCAGACTGGAACTTGAATCCTCTAGGGTGACTGTAGGCTAATTAATAATTAATGCCAGAGCCATGGTGTTTGAAATGCAGATGTGATAACTGGAGGCCTGGCAGTGCTGTTCAGAGGAAGCAGATTTAGATGCTATAGGGAATAGGCACTCCCTTGCCGGCTGGCTCAGAGAGCCAGCCTGGGTGCAAGGCAGGGCCTATGGTTTAGATTATATTCCCCTCAGCTGTTAATTACCTGAACCTACTTTGAAGTTTTTCTCTTTTTATCCTCTGCATGAAAAGAGATTGGTTCAGCCAAGGGACTTAGAGAAATGATCAAATACATGGGGTGGAGGGAAGGGGGTGGAAATAGAACTTCATATATAAGAAGATAACAAAGAAAAATACATAGAACATACAAGAACATACATTATTAGAAAATGTCAAATTGTGACTCATTGTTTCAAACATTGTTTTTCTCAGTTGTTCTAATAAAATTTGATTTTAAGTAAATGTGTAAACTTTCTCTGAATACGTACAGCACAAAAGTTCCATGTGTATTACTATATAAAGTGGTGCCTTAACTATAGATAGGTGTTTTGTAATGCTATATTCAATTCAATAGAGCAATTTAAACTTCTTCATATTTAAAGCTATTTACAAATAAAGGCAACATTAATAGAATTAGCCACAAACTTCTTCTATACAACCTGTGGTATTGAAATCACTCATTCTCAGAATAAAAATAGAAAGTGCCATTATTCAATGGAGGAAGCTATGATATTAGAACATTGTGGAAACAGGCTGCAGTTGAAAGAAATCTAAAATTAATGATGATAAGCTTAACTAAATGAAAAAGCACCCTGGCTTGTTTTCAGGATGTGTGTGAATGAGCACAAGTTAAAGAAGCATGGCCATTAACTATTTAGCTAGTGGATTACAACGTCTGGATTATATATAAAGCTGAGGTTTATTTTTTTTTGGTTTTCCATTTTAAATACTATTTTTAGTCCAGTTATTCCAGGAAAAGCAATTTGTTGAGATACATGCTACTCACACATGAACAAGATTCTCTCTTTTGCTGCAAAAGCATGCAGACATGAAAGAGCTAATTTTTACCTGTGAGAGTATCTCTGAATTTTTTGACAGGAAATTGGCACTGAAAGTACCACCAAAGGAAAATGTGTACATACATTGAAACTGCCACCCATGGATCCAGTATCATCTGACTAAGGTGACAGCAAATGCGCACAACCAAATGAGTGAGTGATGATCATAGGCTCAGACACAACACATAGAACTCCATGCAGTGGTCTGGTTTTATTTACTTTTATTTCCATTTAAAGGAGCACTTTTTCAGTAGAATCCTTAAACTTTTAACTCAGGATGAAAAACTAGAAATTTTCTCATTAAAATCTATTGCTCAAAAATGCAAATTCTCAAAAATGTAGGGCTTGCATTGTTGTATACTTTCAATTTTCATAAGCAAAAAAAAAAAATCTTCATGTAACTAAAGATCTTCTATTAAAGGCAAACACATTTATAATTTTTACAATTTGTCTGTAATACAGCTTTCCCAGTTGTGTTTTCATTCTGAGAACATATACAGTATATATATATATATATATATATATATATATATATATATATATATACTAATGTTACATAAAATTAACAACAAAAACTAAATCCATCTCCATTCAATTTTTATTCTAATTATACTGACATAAAGCAAGAGGGTCAAGTCATAGAAAACAGAGTCTACTTTCATGCAGATTTTATCACCAATCAGTTATCTCCTCAGTATTATATTGCTAGAGTCCAAAGTGTTAATGAATATGTAGCAATTTTCCCAGGCTTTAAATATAAATTTTGTCTCTTGAGTTCCCTGCTACTAAGGAAAAGAAAAAAAAACAAACAAAAAAAAACAGTACTTGAAAAGTTTAAGCAGCAAACTACAGGCAATTTAATTTTTTTTTCAGCCACTAATATCAGCACCTAAGATTTTTATGGCCTTAGCTCTTTTCCTCGATGGATTTTCACGGTTACACATGTGTTGTGGGTAACACTCAGTTTTAAAACAAAAACCAAACACATTTCTTTATTGGAACTTTTGTTATTTCAAAGATGAATTCCAAATTTTTAAATTATTATTCCTCAATATCAAATGAATCCACATTTGAGACTGATCATGTTCAGGCTTCATTTATGTTCTTTTATTTTAATTTTGTTATATCAACAATATGCTAACAATTCATTCATATATATTCAATTTACACTAAGACTCTCATTACTTGGTCAATCCAATTTAAGGAGGAAGAAGATAGTTGAAAAGTTTATCTCCAACTAAAATTTAGTGGGAACATGTTTTAGCTCAGATAGCTATGAACAACAGAGATATAAACTAAAATGCCCAATGGTGCCATCACAGCATTAGGTTAAGCTTTCCACTTTATTTCAACATCCCTCTTCTCTCACCCCCCACATAACTATCTCTTCAACTTACAATTGCATATTTTGTAAAGACTTATTCAATTCCTTAAAGCACATTTTTAAAAGTTTTAATTTGATCTAGTGGCATAATCTTCCATGTCTGAAAATTGTAGTATTTTAAAAGTGATTTAAAAGTAACCTCCCCTAGCAAACAATATTTAAGTCATAGATTCTATGACATAGAAAGTTGAAGCCATAGTTATATTAATATGGAATAACTAAAGCTTTCTTCTCTATGTCAATTGTATTTTAAATGATTTTCCCTCTATATATGCTTTCCACAGTTCATTTTTGATCCTGATTCATATTGTAAAACTGCCTGTGACTAGGAACTCCTACACACATACGTGCACAATGTTCTGACTTTCCACTGCAATCTAAAATGTGGTTAGATTATCTAATTTGTTTTGTGTTCTTTTTACCTGCAGCTACAGGGAGACTGAAATTAAGTTCTCAATACTTTATCAGTAAAAAGCATTTGAAAAGTAAATAGATCTTAACAGAAATGTTTGTGGGTTTGTTTGTTTTTTGCCTTCAGTATGAGTGACGTATGTTGCATAAACTATGCACTGCAAAGCGGAGGGAGACTTCTTTACCCTGCAAAAGGAAAAGTAAAACATTGAAAACGAATTTTAATGAAATCATAACATTAAAATAGTTTTATATTAAATCTTGCTAATTTTCTAGGTGAAGGCTGCGAAGTGAATGTGAAGAAACATTAAAAGAGAATTGAATTTGCATTCCTTATGCTACAGGCACGTTTACATGACCTTTAAAACAGAATTAAAGCTGTATCATCAGCAGCTGTAGGCAATTCACATTACTAAGGCAATCAAATCAGAATGCTAAGCTAACTATAAAACATAAAATAAACTTGATATAGAATCATCTCAATTCACTAGATTTACTTGCAATCTACTTATACACTGGCAGTCATTTCAAAGCAGTTTGCAAATCCACTAAACCAGAAAAACTCCAACACATCTGAAAAGTGTCCAGCTATAAGTATGTAAGCTAGGAATACTTGAACATATCCTTCTCAACAAACCTCCACCGCTCATCAGAACTAGCTTATTTAATAATCATTATGTGCTTTCAACAATCAACTCGAAAATTAAGCATAATCCCATGAAGACACAATGCTATCTGATATATTGTACATGAAGAGATGATTTTTGTTTCTAAACAAGTATTTGGAAGAGTTTATAAGTAATGCTTAAAGGCTAGTAAAATTTAACTGCACTTTTTAAACTCTGAACTTTATTGTTTTATTTCCCAGTATCCCCCACACCATCTAAAAACTCTATTCTGGTTTCCTTTAATAACATGTACAGGTATCATACCTCTTAAAATATGGTAGGATAGCCCTAACCAGTTTGGCTCAGTGGATGGAACATCAGCCTGCGGACTGAAGGGTCCCAGGTTCAATTCTGGTCAAGGGCATGTACCTTGGTTGCGGGCACATCCCCAGTAGGGGGTAGGTGTTCAGGAGGCAGCTGATCGATGTTTCTCATTGATCCTTCTAATTCTCTATCCCTCTCCTTTCCTCTCTGTAAAAAAATCAATAAAAAATATATTTTTAAAAAATACAGTAGGATAGAGTTTTAAATCTAATTGTATGGGAGAGACTTTTTCTAAAGAGATAAAAAGGAAAGAGTAAATATATTTAAAATTTGATTCACCTCACTGGATGTTTTTAAAAAGCTTGGTCACTTTCCATTTCCAATAGTCTAACCTCAGAAAAAAATATTCTATTTTTCTAACATGTTTCTATTTGTGTATTGTGACTTATTTCCTCCTTTTTAGAAAACTTCAGATTGTTTGATAATATTAATAACGTAGGGAATATATTTGATAATGCAGTTCTGCTACTTTAATGGGTAATGAAATGGGGGAAAGAAATACTTCTCTCCATCACTAATGTGGATGTCTTTATAGGACAAATATTAGTTCTTTACAAAGCGGTCAACTAGATGTTCAAAGAAAACTAAATTTCCATAGCTATAAGACTCAGTTTCTGCAGAGTTCAGATCCAGAGGTAGAGTTCAGATCTTTTTTGAAGGCAATTGATACTCAAATTTATTTGTTCTTCAATATGCAAAGGTTCAGCCATGTAAAGACATACACACACACTCTCTTCCTTTCTCTCTCTTCCTCCCCCCCCCCCCACACACAAAGATGTTCATGACCCATTTGTTTAAGGAGGAAGGAGCATATCTAATGTTTACATCAAGTACCTGGGGAAATAGTGTATTTAAAGATAAAGATGAGAGCAGATATGATTGGATTATAGGTTAACTAAAATAAAAACCCAAATCACTCTCCAAAAGTAGAAACAGTAAAAAGATGGTAGGTGAGAGAAAGGAGAGAACTTCATTTTTACTATCATTTAAGTAACTATATATAACTATATATAACATATATATATAGTTATATATAGTTATATATAGTTATATATGCTATATATATAGCATATATATAGTTATATATATAGATATATTTGCTGTACAAAAGTAATGTGAGTTGTTGGTATTTAGATTGTCCTGACTTAGAAACCTAAGGTTTCTCTTGCCCTTGTTATTGTTAGAAACAAGAAATCTGTTCTTTTTGAGGAGAATTAGGCAGGCTTAAATTCTGCTGTTCTCAATGTGATCTGAGCTAACATCTTAGTGCCTGGACAAAATATTTCGGAGTAACTATCACTTCCAACACACACAAAAGTCCTGCGGATGTTGCTCTTCTAAGCACACCCCAAGTGAGTGTGTCACTGATGCAGAGCTGTGGTAACATACAACATTTGGCCGTGAAGGGGCTAGGTCTTGCCTCCTGAGAAAAGATTTCCTTAATTCCCTTAAATTTGTACCTGCCTAGAAAGGAGTACGTTGAGATTAGGAATGGTCAAGGGGCCCACTTGGCACAAGGCAAGGTTGCTCAGGGACAAGAATACTGAGCCACACTGACCAGGCCGAGGGGATTCTAAGAGACTCACATCTAGCAGGGTCCCCAATCTCATACAGCTCACACAGCTGCCTTGGTTCCAGCTCTTCTACAACTTCACTCCCTCCTTTCACTTGTAACAAGGGAAATTCAGCTTCGCCTCCATCTGAAGAGCCTTACTCCAAATAGAGGAGAAGAGCCTGGGAAGAGCAGGGTTGTGAGGGCCAGGAGGCTGGCAAAATTAGCTCCCCTTGCCAGCTTCCTACTTGTCTGAATAGGACCCATTTGGCTCAAAGAATTGTAATCCACCAAATAATCTTAAAACAGGATCTCTGAGTTTAACACTGCCACCCTGGTCCTGGCTCAAAGACTTCGACATAAAGAAGGTTAAATTCTGCTCCAGTCACTGGGATTCATCCCATGATTTTAGCCAGGCAATACAAGAGGTGAGGGAGCCTGTCATTGTCCAGATAGCTCCCCCCTTACCAATGAGGTGGTGCACTGAACTTCGGAGTCAGTTCCTGGATTCTCTCTGAGTGTGACTCTCTGCAGGTTGGAACAATCAAGACAGGCTAGTCAGGAGGGATTCATGACTTGGGTATCAGACCCACCAACGGGGAAAAACCTGGTGAGCGGTCTTTTGCTGACTGCCTGAGCACCAGTAACTTGAAAAGAGATTCCAAACAGTTATTTACTGTAAAATACACACACACACACACTCACACCCACACCCACAATGGCATGTATCTCCAGGAAGCAGGAAATGCAAATACCGGATCAAGTAGATATCCTCTCTGAGCAGGAAAACCAAATTGATCGCCCCAATGGGAAGTGGGGCAAAGTGCAAGAGATATCTGAAAGACAGTTACAGGAGATTTTAAGAGCACCTTGGAAACCAGCATCCCTCCCCCAAGAACAAACACAACAATCACAACATAGGGAACACTAACATTCTTGTGAAAAAAGAAATGTCCTTACAAAGTGAATTTTCCCCTAAACTCTCACTCTCTTTGAACTCTCTCTAAACTCTCTTTAAACTCTCTTTAAACTCTCTCTCTCTCTCTCTCTCTCTCTCTCTCTCTCTCTCTCTCTCTCTCTCTCTCTCTCTCTCTCTCTCCAGACATGGATGTAGACATATAGCTCTAGATGTTTATTTAATCAGTTTTTCTCAGAATCCTCAGTCCTCTTCCTTACCTAAACCCATAAAATAATAGAAATTTATAAATAATAATAGCAAGTTAAACTGGTCGCCTGCTCATTTTCAAATGCGATATATGTTCTTTACCAATGTGGTACCCAGAAATATTAACATGAATCCCCAACACTCAGCAGATTACTTAGTTAAAGTATTTTCCTAGAAGGAGCCTGTATTTTCCATAATTCCATTACTGCAAGGTGATGCAGATACCAGCTAATTCAATAAACACTATTAGCTAAGGAAGGGGGAAGTCAGTGTAACTAAAACAAGATCTCAGTTATGAATGAAGCTGGAGCATTCTTACAATTTTGCACATTAAAACCTCACTCTGTCCATGAAGGAGAAAGCGAATTGTAATATTGGGCACCTCTATTAACTATTAAAGTGACTTATTAAAATGCTTCTATTGTTCAACCAGGTGACTTATTGATGCTTCAAATACTGATCCACAGAGTTTAAGGTAATAGATCATCTCTACATGCCCTCTAATCCATCATGCAGCTGGAATTATTTTTCTCATCTTTAAATACCATCATTTTATACCTTAAAAAAATCAAGATACAAATAAGAACCACTACTACAATTTAGATTTGGAAACATTCTGCTATTCCATTAAAAAAAAAAAGCAATTCCATGTGGAAACTATTTTGTAAAACCATTCACTAGATTCTTCAAAACTAAGCTCTGTTTACAATGCAAAACAAGTGACTGGCAAATGCTCACAATAATTCCCAGACACCCAGATTCACAGATACGGGTGCCGGGTAAATGATAAACACAGAGTACTGCACAGTAGCTTTGTCTCTATAAATCTTTTTCCTGAAACCCTGTAACACTAGGGTTCACCCACTGACAATGGCAATGGCAAGAGAAGAAGTGACCTCAGAAGAGAAACTGAGAGTGGATCAACACGACTTTAGGAAAGCAGTGGTGGGAATAGCATCCTTTCTCTCTGCAATGAGGGTCTCTATTGTCCCTGTCTGTCCTCTAACAATCCTGTCAGCGGCCCCAGCCACACAATGCCTCAGCACTTCCCCACTGATGTTCAGTTTTGCTAGCAAATGATTAGTGTTCTTGAAGATCTGGGTATTTTTATGATGAATATTTTATTTTTTAAATTACCCTGCATTTTATGTGACATTCACTGTATGCTACCACTTCTTTCCCTCCCGTCTCCTCTTTCCTCTAAAGAATCTTTTCTTCACATTATAGGAAATCCAACAGAGATCTAAAAAGAAGCTAATTGAGCTTGAATCCGTATCAACTAATATCTGCTAATGCTCGCTAATAAAAAAAAAAATCTCTGGAATATTACGAATCCCTTCCCTTCCCCCACACAGTTAGCCAAGAATTAAAAGAAAAATAATAAAGAACTATAACAATGACAACTATAAGAGTGGTCTGATGCTCTGAAGGGCAGCTAAGTCTCACACTAAGAAAATCTCATGTGCTCAATGTACAAACACTAAGAAAAAGGCTTTTTTCTCTGCTGCTTTCAGAAGCTGTTCAATCGTTTCCCTTCCCTTATGAGCACCTGGTTATAAAAAGAAAATGTTTACTTGTCGTTACCAAGCCCAATCTAACTTGTTCTGTTACCAAAGTGAACTTATGTTGAGGATGAAGTTTTCTATCTTGAGGTCATGCCTATGTGCCACATCCTGTGATCTAGAGCTTCATGCTCTATTATACACATTCAAATCTGGCCTTTTAGACTTCTTTCCGGACACTGCTCTACAACCTTCTCGAACCCCAGCTCCAGACTGCCTCCAGTTCCTCCAATTTGTAGGAATAATGAGAATTCTTCCTAATCTGAACTCATATAAGAAATATACAAGAGGCATAATCTCTGTGGCTGGGGCACTTTTAGAAAGAACCTGGAACAAGCTGCCCAGCTGCAATTATTCGCTCTCTTTTCTACAGGCATGCAACCTGATCACATTAATATGCCTAATTTCTTTTGTGAGTCCTTTTCTTGCTTGGACAGGGAGGAGAGAGTGTCCTGGGAAGACTCTCAGGAGTTATATATCCTTAAATATTATGAGGCAGGAGAGCCACTATGAACCCCTAGATTGCAAATAATTTAATAAACATACAAGTAAAATCAAGCCAATCTGACTTGTTTTTTGAAATTAACTGAATCGCCCTCTTAGAAACCAAGCAATGTGATGGGTGGTGTGAGGTGGCAAAATGGGGTATGAAGGCAACCTAAGGAGGAATGGAGTTGGTGTCTGGTACTAGCCTGGCAAGGGAATGGAAACCTGTGCTGCCTTGCTGGGGATGGATGTGTGGATTTGCTAAAATTACATTTCCTCCACTTGTAAATCAGGCTCCTCTCCAGGGGACCATTTAGCTGCCCCAACCTGGTAGGGCTGGGGTAGCTATTATTATATTAAAACCATAGCTCTAGAGGGGGTGGGGTAAATCAGATCTGAGGACCCACCAGAGGACTTCAAGATCAAGGTGAGGAGAACAGCAGCTGTGTATATAGTCCAGCTATGCAAGAGATCGGTTTATCACTGGTAACGTTGCCTTAACGTTTAAGCAAAATTCAGTCCATGAAAAATAAGTTACCAACTATTTGCAACAGTAGCTTCACATGGACTTAATTTTCTCCCATGTCCAGATGGGGTCGGCTATTGAATGAAGCTCTTTTATTTTGTATGGGGCAGGGGATTTGTGACCATGGTCCCCCCTTTTATTCCTCTCTCTATGGAAACCCAGATCATGGGGAGAAATATGCGAAGCTGAATAAAGAGAAGCCGCAGAAAGGAGCGCTTGAGAGCGGCATCTGTTACACTTGGGAAGTTAGACTGACAGGAGAGGGCCAAGGAAACCTCTCCAGTAGATCAGTTAGAACAGCAAGAAGATTTGACTATATTTAGATAATTTACTCAAAAACAAAGCACTTTACTTGCAAGAGAAGATTCTTATCACAGTCACTCCAGGATGTGCTTGCACCTGAATTTAATAGGTGGACTCTATATTCATGGGGAGTAATTTTTAAAACAAATGGAAAGAGGAGAGAGAGAGATAAGAATGAGAAGGAGGGAAGAGGGAAAGAGGGATGAAAAGGAAAGAAAAGAAAGGAAAGGAAAGGAAAGGAAAAATACTGCGGTTGGATTTTGCTCCTGACAGAAGGTATTCTTACATTAAAAGACTGCAAAACAAGGGTTTAAAAAACTTGTCCCTGGGCACAGATGCCTCCTACTCTATAATCCCCCGCCTGCCCCACACAAGCCTGGGAACAAATTGTCTGAACCTTTTTTGTGTGTCTGGCCAAACCAGTTGCCCAGAGCAGAGGCCAAGGGCAAGAGGAAGGTTGATTGTAAGAACTCTGGCAAATCAGACTGGGAAAAGGACCCCCTTCTTTTTCATGCAAAAGCCTTATCAATTGATAATTGCCTTAACGCCCTGAATGGTCAGACTAAGATTAGCAACTCTTTCACCCAAACGCAGCTGCAAGGTGGGGGTGGGGAACCCACCGCAGCGGCCAGGCCAACAACAACGTGGCAATGATCATGATCTTTTCCTAGTATGGTTTCTTCACTGTGCTTCCTTCTGACCTCTAAAGTGACCTGACACAGACTGGCAAATGGATCCTTGAACAGACAGCCAAGCAGAGCACCTGAAAACTTATATTATGTTTGATTTTAACAAGTTCTTTTTTTTCTTCAGGAAGCAAGAGTTCAAGCACAAATGAGGTTGTGTTCTTGCAAAGGAAGATACACGCAGTTGGCAGTAAAGAAACGACCTCCGTCAGCAGAAAAAAAGGAGAGAGAGAGAGAGAGAGAAAGAGAGAGAGAGAGAGAGAGAGAGAGAATTAACTCTAGGTTAAAAGCAGATAAACCTTTACAATAGGACACCACCAGCAAATGAAAGTACAATTTTAGTGAGGGATAAGGAGGGGGGAAGATGGCAAATGATCAATCCTATCTGCCAAGAATTATTGTGTTTATCCTTTTTAAAAGAAAGAGTAAAAGAAACAAATACATATCAACCAGATGCCAGGTTTTCCTGCTTAATAGACACAATTTACGTTTAACAACACAAACTCCTATTGCTCTGTGCTCTCATAAGTAATTACTTATTTCACAGGAAATAGATGCTCTTTAGCTATATAAAGGAATGGCAGAATAAGCTCACCTTGTTTTTATTTTTCTCATTTTCTTGCATTTTCTTCAGATCTGTCTTCTTAGGGAAACTAATGCCTTAATGACTTTCCGGTAGCTGCAAGCCTTCTTTTATTTCTGCTAAATATATGAAAATGTATGCAAATTTAAATCAAGTTTAACCTAGGAGCTCTTGCAATATATTTAATGGAATTTCAAACCAATAAGGGAACTCTAATGCTGTCTTCTGTAAATGCAAATATAATTATGCAGCTAGATTACCTCCAAAATTATGCAATGAAATGTAATTTTTTAACTTCAGAGATCGAGTTGGCTATCCACTGTTTCTTATCCTAGCTAAAGCAAATCTTTGTATTTCACCCCACTCTGCTTACAAGCAAAACCTTTGCGTGGGTCTCTGGAGCACTTGGACTTACCCTTCCCTAACTTCGAAAAGCTTAGGAGAATACAAGTCTTTCTCCCTTTCCTTTAACCAAAATTTAAAACAGTCTTGTTCTCTCAAGCTGAACAAATTCAAGCTTGATGGGGATGATGGGGGTAGTGGTACTTAATGCCAATCTCTCTTTCCCTCTTCCTCTCCCTCCCTCTCCCTCTCCCTCTCCCTCTCCCTCTTTATCCCCAGTGTTCACTAAACTACTCCTATTTACATAAACAGATCTGCAATGGTAGTGGGGGAGAATAAATACATTAAGAAAAATGTTTTTCCCTAAAGGACAGCATTGGGCGGGGCAGCGGAAAGTTCTCCTGTGTACCTATTGGAAGTTGGTCTGCTGAGAGTGTGGGGTGAGTGTGAGGAAGGGCTGCTACTACAAGCGTTGCCTCTGACAGAAATTGCAGACTGCTGATGGGAGCTAACATAGAGCCATAATAAAATCCAAGTCTTCCAATTGACCAACTGGATTGAAAGGCAAACTCAAAATAACTGAATTTTGCCAGTGTCAAATTGGATTTCACTTTCCAGAATATTCCAGTTCTGCATACCTTAAGTCATTTTGTTCCAGAAGAAACTAGGCATCTCTTTATTAGATGCTTTCTGACCTTAGCATTGAGTTTCTTATTAATATAAAATTAAATAAATAAGTCAAAATAAGTCTTATTGGAACCTATGACTTCAGTCTAGATTCCAAATCCTATCAAAGACTTCCCCTTGCTCAGAGTTTGTAGCCAGATTCTGTTTTTCAGTCTTCTACACACAACTAACCCAGAAAGTCAAATGAATTTGAACAAAATCCATATCCACTAAGATATTGATGACATTCAAGCTAGTGATGTTGGTTGGTTTCTTAATGTTTTGTTTTGTTTTTCGTTCTCTCTTTGGGTTCACCTAAATAATGTAAAAGCTAGTTTGCAGCCACAGCACCTATCAGCCTAAAAGCACACACACAAACACACACATCCCTCTTATTTTTCCCGCTCCACTACAAATGCGGGCGAATTTGACGGTGGAGGTGGTGGTGGTGGTGGGTTAACCAACTAATCTGTTGCCGCCACTTAGCGCGCTGCAGCCGACCGATCAGAAAGATTTTATTCACTTCCTGCTTCGGTCTCACTGCAACTCACAGAGCTTCGCCAGCCTAATTTGGAAAGCTAGCCCAGCCTCCCGCACAACCATTGGCCGAGCGCACGGCTGGCCAGACTGAGACGCGCTGCGATTGGCCGCAGTAGGTGTCGGTAACTCTCTGGCTGCTTTGGCTCCCCCGCAGGATAGATGTCAAAGGCTGAAGCTGCTCCCTTTGCCACATTATAACTAGTAGGGGATCCTCACCGACCATGGCCACAGCTGCCTCGAATCCCTACAGCATTCTCAGTTCCAGCTCTCTGGTCCATGCGGACTCTGCGGGCATGCAGCAGGGGAGTCCTTTCCGAAATCCTCAGAAACTTCTCCAAAGTGATTACTTGCAGGGAGTTCCTAGCAATGGGCATCCCCTCGGGCACCATTGGGTGACCAGTCTGAGCGATGGAGGCCCATGGTCCTCCACACTGGCCACCAGCCCTCTGGACCAGCAGGACGTGAAACCCGGGCGTGAAGACCTACAGCTGGGCGCGATCATCCATCACCGCTCGCCTCACGTCGCCCACCACTCTCCGCACAGTAACCACCCCAGTGCCTGGGGGTCGACCCCAGCTTCAAACCCGTCCATCACGTCCAGCAGCCAACCCCTTAACGTGTACTCGCAGCCGGGCTTCACCGTGAGCGGCATGCTGGAGCACGGGGGGCTCACCCCGCCGCCGGCTTCTGCCACCGCACAGAGCCTACACCCAGTGCTCCGGGAGCCCCCAGACCATAGCGATCTAGGCTCTCACCACTGCCAGGACCACTCGGATGAGGAGACACCAACCTCGGATGAGTTGGAACAGTTCGCCAAACAGTTCAAACAAAGAAGAATCAAGTTGGGTTTCACGCAGGCCGACGTGGGGCTGGCACTGGGCACACTGTACGGCAACGTGTTCTCACAAACCACCATCTGCAGGTTTGAGGCCTTGCAACTGAGCTTCAAGAACATGTGCAAGCTGAAGCCACTGCTGAACAAGTGGCTGGAGGAGGCTGATTCGTCCACTGGGAGCCCGACCAGCATTGACAAGATCGCAGCGCAAGGCCGCAAGCGCAAGAAGCGAACCTCCATTGAGGTGAGTGTCAAAGGTGTACTGGAGACGCATTTCCTCAAGTGTCCCAAGCCTGCCGCACAGGAGATTTCCTCGCTGGCAGACAGCCTCCAGTTGGAGAAAGAAGTGGTGCGGGTCTGGTTCTGTAACAGAAGACAGAAAGAGAAAAGAATGACTCCACCAGGGGATCAGCAGCCACATGAGGTTTATTCGCATACCGTGAAAACAGACACGTCCTGCCATGATCTCTGACTGCAGGAAGCCAGCAACCGATCGGCCGCACGAACTGGGACAGCGCGGATTTCTCTTTCTCTTCCACTCCCTTCCTTCCTTTCACTCCAGCTTCATAATTGCTATCTCTTTATCTCTCTCTCTCTCTCTCTCTCTCTCTCTCTCTCTCTCTCTCTCTCTCCCCTCCCTCCCTGCCTCTTTCTCTCTCATTTTTATATTTTATTTCTTTACCCCTCACCCTTTCAACAGGGGATTCTAACTTATATTAAGGAAGGAAACACACTCACGCATTTCAGGCTTCTTAACGCTGATACACAGTTTCATTAAGCACTCCAGGCGGGGTCCTCATATCTCCTGCGGTCCGGCAACAGTTTTCTCTACAACCTTTTCTGCAGATCAATATATTGTTTACTTTGAGTAAGGTTTGTTTGGTTGCTCCTCTCTAGGAAGAGCAAGGAGTGGGGAAACTTGGGGGCGGGTTAGGGATTGGGGGAGGGAGGTGGGAAGACGGAAGATGTGTGCCTCTAAATAACCTTTCAGCGCCTTGGTTATAGCAGCTGTATTTCAGGTGAAATCTGTTTTACAATAGACTAGTTTTGCATTTAAAAAAAAACTTCTATAGCGTTTCTAAATGTCTGCGGTGTTTTACTACAAGCTGTACACAATATTTGTGCGATAATTTGTATCTAATCGACCACTCCACATTATTATTGCTATTATTATTATTCCTTCATTGAGCTGATGGTTTTTTAATTGCTTATAAAAGCGAGAGGAAGCTGGAAGGAGGAGGGGGAGAGATGTGCCTACCTTTCATTCACGCCCCCTATCCCAAATCTGTAAAGAAGAGGAAAGGATACAATGGAAAAAGAGTTCTTGGTGGTGATATATACATATATGTTTGTTTTGTTTTGTTTTGTTTTCCCCCGTGGGCGGAGTGCCTAGAATGGGCAGAATAGGCAAGCTGATTGGGTTTGCAAACTAGTGCGAAGTAGGAGAGGCTGTTTGATTCTGCCCTCCCTGCCAGAATTGTTGAGCCCTTGCTGAGCTTTTACAATGCAGATCTGGGTGCCAGAGAAGAATTCAGTGGCAGCGCTCGGGCGGTAGAGGTAGTCTTGAGGGGCTGAGAGGACTATGAACCTAGGGAGTTTTGGTATGCCTGTACTCGGAACTCCCTAAGGGCCCAGAGCCTATCCAGGCCCACTGATCGCCAGCGCTACCCCACCTTGGCTCTCCTAGGCGAAGGACTTTGCCTTCACAGGCTATTCATTTCGCTGGAGAAGACGACCCGGAGATTCTGGCGACAGTCAGTGCCTCCCAGTTCGATTCACCTCCAGTCCAATGTCTGCTCCTTGAATAAAAAATCCTTGGGAAGGGACGGTGAGGGCGCTCCCTGCTTTGTGCAGAACGACAATGAAATGATTGGCAAAGGTCACAGGGATTTTGGTCTAGACTCGTACCACATCCTTCCCTTGTGTATATACCGCTGTTGCTGAGTGAGCTCACACCGGGAGCCATCTCCATGCCTCGGACAAGCACAGCTGGTGGAATGTCCACTGCGAGGATTGAACTAGCTAGTGAGGGCCTGGACGACTGGGTTTCTGTTTTTTTTTGCTTTGCTGTTTTTTTGTGTTTTTTTTTTTTAAATCTCTGTGCGTATGTGTCTCTGTGTGTGTATGTATGCGCGCGCGCGTGTGAGCGTGCAAACGTATGTGTGTAGGTAGTTGTGTGTATATTGTTACTATTTACAAGAAACAAAAACTACAAAAAAATCTCGCTAGACTATGTAGAGATCCAAAAAGTATGCATTTGCTGTGGCTTTACTGCTAGCTCTCAAGTCCGCATGCCAGGTCCATAGACAGACCTCATAAGCAAGGAGCATACATGCGCTGGCTCGCCAAGCACGCAATACCCAGACACTGCACTCCTCAACTACCTGGGAGCTTGTATGACCTGGCTGGTCGCCTAGCTGGGCCTCCAGAGGCAGCTGCAGTAGACAAAGCTTCAAACTACCTAAGGACCAGATACCCTAGTGCCCCCTGTGGAAGATGCCCTAGTATGGGCTGCCAGGGCTCTGGTCCACTGCACTGTGTGTCCCCCAGCTGCAGGTCCAAGAGCATGAGTTAATTCAAATCCCAGACGCTTTTTATATTTTTGCGAAGCCTCTGCATTCTGTTGGTAATTGGGTTTTAGTTCTGGGACTTTTTCACACATTGAGATCATGTTTTACAACTGTTAGGGTTATTTGTTTATTTGTTTGTTTTGATTTTTTTCTTTGCAGTTAAGCACTATGGTTCAAACCTGAGTTAACCCAAATATTTCTGCTGACTTTATAATTGTACAGTTTTGTATATTAAACGTTTTTGAAGTTATTAATTTAAAAAAGATCATTTAGTTTATTCATTTAGTAACTGATGTATAATAAATGCTATTTTCATTAAGAGTTGCTTTTTCAGCTATTTTATTCAAATTGCCTATTGCAGTTGCCAACAATTATTTATTTTCAATAAATTCTGCATTGTGTTAAAAATGAGACTCTTTCAAAGATGAGTTGGGTGTCAAAGAGAAAATTCACTGTAATGTTTGATGTGAACAGTTTTAGTCAAGGAGTTTATATTGACACAATATTTTATTGTTGTAAAATATTAAAAACATTTAAATAAAACTTTTTTTTTCAAAAAAATCTGTGTTGTTTTTGTTTTGTTTTTTCTTTCCCTCCTGCCTGTATTGTGTGGTAGTATGTGAACTGAAGCGTTTAAACAGAAGCATGTTCCTGGTGAACAGTGCATCGGCTTTGCTTCAGGTTAGAAATCATTAGTCAATGTTTTGATTCTTGATTCTCTCCTAACTTTTTGCCTTTCATATAGTTGCACACACAGCAGGGCCCCATTATCGTGCCCGTACCCACACCCATACTCAGGCAAAACACATTCCAAATGTTGGGAAACACGGTAGCTTAAGGAAGGCTAACAGAGCAGGACATTTATTTCAAGAGGTGTTATCTTTTTAATGTTCTCCCAAAAGAGTATCTATTTCTCTAGTCCAAATGATAGACACTTCTCTGAAACTGTGCCTCCTGAAATTAGACCCAGACTTTTGCCTGGCATTCATCTCTTCTA
This sequence comes from Murina feae, assembly GCA_004026665.1. NCBI lineage: Eukaryota > Metazoa > Chordata > Mammalia > Chiroptera > Vespertilionidae > Murina > Murina feae. Next base: position 24,235 of record PVJC01009657.1, on the reverse strand, counting down.
GTTGCAATCACCTTTCTTCTTTTTCTTTCCCATTCCTGCTCAGTGTCCTTCTGGTAGGTGAGCCCCAATTCTCCTGAGAAGGGTTAGGAAGGTGACTATGTATAAGAAGTCCTTTTCCTTGGATGCAGAAACTCTGGTAAATTGTCCACTTTGTGTTGCCCAGTAAGGCTAAATTCATTCCTATTCATTCCTATCTGAGTTTTGGGGAAAGGAAAAATATTACAAAGAGATATTAGGAGGAAAAGCTTGATTCATCACTCTTCATCTTATTTCTACATACCATTTCACTTCTGTTATTTTATCACAAGCCTATAATTTTCCGCCAATAAAATTCTCAATTCATACTCTGAAGTGTTTTTTGTTAGACGAAGAAAAATTATTTACTCATTTTAATAGGTAATGCTTATCACATGTAATGTCTTGCATTTTTAGAATGCCATCATTTATAGTTGCGCAGTTCACTATACACTTGTGAGTATTATATATAAAATATACTACATATTGTATGTATACTCATGGACATATTTCTCTTTATAAATAATACTGATTTTATAGAGATGTATAAACAAGCATAAAATCCATAGTCCTAAACCTGTTGGTTCTCTTTTGGTTCATACCAACTAATCTGTTTCTCTTTCGATATCATATAGCTCTTTTAAAAATTGTTTTCAATTACAGTTTACATTCAATATAATTTTGTATTATTTTCAAGTGTATAGCATAGTGGTTAGACAATCATATGCTTTATAAAGTATTCCCCTTGATATTTCCAGTACCCAACTAACTTCATATATAACTATTACAATAATATTGACTATATTTTCTTTGCTGTACTTTACATCCCCAAGACTATTTTGTAACTAATAATAAGTACTCTTCAATCCCTTCACCTTTTTCACCCAGTTCCCCATTTTCCTCCCCTCTGACAACTATGAGTGTGTTGTCTATATCTATAAGTTTGTCTTGAATTAATTATAAAGTTATAGCTGATCTTACAAAAGTGTATTCTGAACTCTTTAATGGAACCACAAACAGATATTTTGGGAGATACTTATATAAATATAAATAGGCATTTTTCACTATCAGTATTTTTACTAGTTATTACTGAAATATATATTTTATACATATTTATGAGACTTGTTTCCTTTACTGCCTCATTTATTTTTCTTAAAATATAAATTAAGTCTAGTTGGCTTTTATGGTGACTGCTTTACCAACCTCATTATATCACTAGTATTACATTTCCATTAAAATTTAGGATATGTTGGTGCCTCTGCCTTGCACTTTCTTTGTATTAAAGTTGTCTCCACCCCAGTCCCAACCAAGGCCTTTGTAGGAGAAGCAGCTTTAACCTCAGTTTCTCTCAGGTCCAGGTAATAGTGGCCCTCTCTCCCATAACAAGAATGTGTGGGTTCCAAAGAACAATAATTATTTACCTTATTTAATGGGTAAAAGTAAAACAGCGTCACCTTTATTACCTAACAGAGCAACACAAAATGAATATATTGAGGGTTGGGGTGAGATGTGAAAAGAGTAAGCATTAAGGTGCTAGAGATATGTAAACAAAGTCACACATGCAAATCAAGTACATATTTTTATGTCAACAGACATAAATTGATTATCTATATGGTTGTGACATTCTATATGCATAACAAAAGATAAATGAATTATTAAATTCTAGCATGTATCTTTCTAACAAGAAAAGAAATGTTATGCCTGAAAGTTGGTTTCTTATCTTTAAAAAGAAAAGTTTAGGGGAAACCACTGTCTAAATTAGTACATGGAAATGTATTTGTATTTAATAAAATAAAACACCGTTTCCCTTGGAAGTATTTAGCTTTTAGATATTTCCCTACTCCCTAGTCAGGATGCTGTTGTTGCTTTAACTGTCCATAGGCTATAAGTAGCCTTAACATAAATTTCTATTTTTACTTAAATTATATTTATAGTAAGAAGGGAAGAGAAGAAAGGAGAATGGAGAAGTAGGAAATGATTACAGGTTAAGACAGAGCTTTCCAAAGAAAAGAATGTATTTTTCCACCTGTCAGATGTTTATAAAGACATGTTGGAACCTCAGAATTGAGAAATTACATCTGTGATATGATATGTAAAGATCCACACATGTGACCCTTTCAAAAAAGTCTTGAAAGGAAGCGAGAGTAACAATGAAAAACAATAACATGTGAATTGATATCCCTCACACTCACTCATTCTATAAAAAAAAAAGATTGAACACTCTTTATACATGCCCCAGATAGTAGTTTTAAAAATAACAATCTTCCAATTTACTCAATTATATATATTAATTTTTAAAATATTATTAAAAGTGAATATAAAATATATTTAAAATCATTTAAGGTGTTTTTTTAATGAGATAAAATAAAGGTATCTTTTCTTAAGAGCACTTCTAATAAAACATTTCCAAAATTAGGAAATTATTTAAAAGAATAGAGTCTCAAAGACAAATTCCAGTTGTATCTATTATAGCTAAAATGTGGAGGTTAGGGTAACGCATACAAGGACCTCAACTATTGTTTCTGTAAAGGTAATTCACAAAATTAAACTCTTGTGACTTCCAGTGAAAAAACGCATTAAATCACTGCATTATTTCACAAACATGAGTATAGAACATAACCATTCACACATGATCTAACTCACTAGCTAGAAAACGAGGTTCTCTTTACAATACTATTTGTTATCAAGGAGGATTTAATATAAGGTCAGTTCATTTTGGATGGCTTCCAAGGGGGCTTGTTTACTCAACTTTCAAAGGGGCCTTGTGTGAGGTGACTTCAATCTAAAGGGAGGAAATCACAGGACAATTTGCTTTTGGGTGAAACTCTACAGTATTTAATATATGTGATATATGTGTGGAGACACATACCGACAACTGTAAACACGCTCCCTCTTCCCTCCCCCTCTCTTTATCCCTACCCTTGCACACAGACAGGGTGATTTAACAGAAAACAGATTGTCCTCAAAGACAGAAAAGAAATCAACTCATTGACCAATTCATTAGGTATGTCTTTTCATCTCTCCAGCTTCTTACACTGTGTCCACAGTATTCTGGCATCGTCAATTGAAAATAAAAAATATTAGTCTATAAAACTCTTGTTTTATCTGAATAATGTTAAAAAAAAACAGTTTGAGTTATCCTCCCCCAGATTCTTGACACACACACTGAATTGACTGCTTGCATTGTCATCTTGTAAACAATGTCTGTTATACATCAGCATTGATTCTCGAGATGGGGTTCATATAAACATTTTTAATATTGTTTTGTTTTGTTTTCTTGTGTTTTCAGTTATTTTTCACATACTGGAGAATCTCTTTATAATATGGCTGATTATCTCCCAGATATTACTAGACCAGAGACCAGCTTTAGCTCTTCTACCTTCTTTTGACAGACATGGTAAATTCTGCTATGAAAGTGAACATATAAACTGGGTTTTAGTATTTCGCCCTCCTTCCCTCAGCCCCCACCCCTCACCAGACCAATATTAAAAATAGTTTTCTTCCAAAGAATTTATATCTGGTAAAGGATTTTCCCTTAACCAATACTTGCAATCTGAATACAGAAAACCACACACATACACATACCACCTGCTAAGATTACTACTTGAGGTCATATTTTTAAACCACTGAAAATAGAGGGCTATGTACAAGGGTAATAGTTTACTGGACTTCAAATGGAACATAATTCCCAACTGCAGAAAAAAAGCTACCTGAGGCTCTGGCTGGTGTGGCTCAATTGGTTGGAGCATCATCCCGTGCATCAAAAGGTCAGGAATTCAATTCAGTCAGGGCACTTGCCCAGGCTGGTCAGAGCACATATCCAGGTTGTGGGTTGATTCCAGGCTGGGGCACTTCAGGAGACAAATTTTGGATGTTTTTCTCTTACTGTCACATCCATGTTTCTCTCTCTGTTGTCTCCCCATCTCCTTCTAAAACAATCAATAAAAAAATAGCTACCTGAGTGAACTCAATGCACAGAGAAATATTATTTTTCTTAATGTTTTACTATTCCCAGTCTACCTGTGGAGGTGTTGGTAGTATTAGTTTAATTACATCAGGATTTTTTTATTGCCACAGGAGCACATGTATATATGAGTGTAGAAAAGGTCAGACTTAAAAAAAATAGTTTTCTGCTTCTTCATATCCTGCTATAATACCTTCTGTAGAGTTAGAAAGCTAATTAGCTTCATCTTCAATGGATTGAAAATATGTCTACAAGTGGAAATTTCAGAATTGCTGATCAGAAATAATTGTATTTCATTCTTAAGCCCGTGGTTGACTAGGAGGAAAAATCAAATTTGTGAGATGTATTTGCATAGTCAAGGACTTTGTTTAGAATAGTGTACAATAACCACTGCTAAGGGATAAAGATTGACTTGGTCAACAATGAAGAGAAATTTTCTGCAAATGAATTTATTTCATCATAGGAAAAGAAGCCACGTGTGTTTAACCTGAAATTCCGAATTTTGAGCTTTTTTGGTGAGAGTGGTGGAAATTCTAGATAAACATATTTTTCTTATTCACTTTCATTGTCATTTTATATTCTGGGAGAGAAAACCTAAGCTTCCGCAGATTTTACATTAAAAGTGAAACTAAAGTGTTATTTCAAAGTAGCTCTTGTATCCACCTTGAGTTCTCCCTCCATCACTGTCCCTCAATGAGTGAACAGTGTTAGCTCTGCAGGTGCTCCCCACTGGCCTCCTTTGTGCAGGTGTAAGGAAGTTGTATGGAAGGTATTGCAGGACAAAGGGCCTACTGCTCACCCTGAGGGCTTCAGTCTCTCAGTTACTAAGGAAGTTCAAGTCCTATAGTCTCCTCTATTGCCTAGTGCTCTGCTTCTGTATGTCTCCTATAATTCCTTCTGTAGAGTTAGAAAGCTAATTAGCTTTGTTTTCAATGGACTGAAAATATGTCCACAAGTGAAAATTTTAGAATCACTGATCAGAAATAATTTTTCTATAGGTTTCTCTTGCACCACATTTGCACTTTGTACTGTGTTTATGCATGATTTAGAAAATTTGCAAATAAAATAATTTAAAGTAAAGGCAACAATAATATTAATTTATGTACCTAACTTTCTTCTGTAAAGATCCTGAGGCACTTTAGAAATTATGTCTGCACTGCACTCTGCAACAACCAATATACAAATCACAACAAAACGACCTCTTCAGGCCACATAAAATGACCATACTCAGTCCAGGCAAAAACTCATTAATATCAATAGGATTTCTGTGCACAATTGAAGGGCAGTATATGTCAGGGGTTGCATTCATTGCTGTGTGAGAGCATAAAACTACATGGGCTCACACTGCAAAGAAATAGTCTTACATTTTAAACTCATGTGATACAGGGTGAATAAAGACAGAACTCACACACATTTGATAATATTAGTTAAATTAGTTTTTGAGCCTTTTGAAGAAAAACAAATTATTTGGTAAATGAAAAATCAGTGATATTCAAAAGTGATTATGTATTTAAGATGTATAATATTTTAAATTACAATTGCTACAAACATTGTAGAAAAAACTTAAAAGGATAGTCAATTTTAAAATCACAGTCCCTTGGCCACCTCTAATTATACACAAACATACAAAATTAGAACACACACGCTGGATGTATTATTTGAAAAGTAATCATCAAAACTATTCCTAAGCTAATAATAATATCCATTTAAGAAATGCCCCCAACTCCCACTAACACCATACACATTTCAGTTTGTATTTTGTGAAAATGACCAAGCTGTTCAGATGAAGGAGATGGGCAGACTTGATATGTTTTAAATGTATTAAGGTAAAGGGGAGTTTGAGGGCAGAGACCTCTAATGCTTAATAGAGAGTAATTTATTTTCTAGCTCACTTTTAACCCTTTTGACAATGAGGTATGTGGTACAAATGGTGACTTCTCTTTAGTGAAAGCAGTGCAGACTATACTGCCATTACTTTCTGATAGCATGCAAACATTTTTTTTAAATTTTCTGAAAAACATATCAAATATCAATCTACCTAAAATAAAGCATAGTATTTACTAGAAACTATTTGTTGCTTTAAACTCTTTGTGCTTGACCTGACCCTATCGCATGTCGCTGGCTGTCAGAAATGTGTGAGCCTGCTCAAGGCTCAATGACAAATTAAAAAGTGACAAGAATGGGGCAGAATAATAATAGCTTAAAGCTATTCTCCACATTTCCACATACACACATATGATTTTCAAAACCAAGTTATTTTTTAGATAAAATATGTAAGAAGTGGTAGAATAAATAAACAGCAACAACATCTAATTTAACGAACATATTTATCAAGTGTATACTATTTTGAAGACATTATTGGAGTGGAATGTAAAGAATGTGTAGTAAGGTGTGAACTTTGCTTTGAGGAGCTAACAATCCCTTAGGAAAATAGAAATAAGAGAAATGAACACAACTAATGGTTAAATGAGAGCTGGAGAATGCTGGAGATATGAACTATTGTCAATTTTGTGCCACTGCTTTATATTTTATTGTTAATTTTTATAATAGACTTTCATAGTCAAAACAACATCTATTTGTACAAGGTTAATAATATTGTGCACCTTTGTTGATCTGCACATAGCTGCAATTGTTAGTTAACTCATAGGTAAACACACTAAAATCATGGCATGACTTATGAATTCATATGATAGAATTTATTCCAGATGAGCTAGAATTATTTTTGTAGGAAAGGTTTTTTTTTTTTAAAAGGATAAAGTGTGGTTTATGTGAATTGTGACTCACATGGCAAACTTCTAAAACTTGTTTCCTTTCTCTCTTTTGACATTTTGAAAACTTGGGATAAATGTCAGGTAAGATGAGCAATGCAAAACATTTTCCTCCCCTATTTTCACCTCTTTCCTTATTAGAGAATTAGTCTATTCCACAGTGCTGCAACTACTAAGTTGGGCTTGAATTAAGAGGAGTGAAAGCCTCACCAGCAGATGTTGAGAATCATACTCCAACACGACTATATTCTGTGCAAGTATTCTGCTCTCTCAATTGATTTCATTTTATGAGATTTTCTGACATGATATAAACAGTAAGCAAAGAAGAGCATGAAAAATGTATTTCCAGACCAAAAATTTCTCTTGCAACATTTAAGGGTATTGTGATTCAATAAAAAAAAAGAAAAACACAACCCTGGCAATCACTTTTTGTAATCAAATCCTTCCCAGAAAAAAGCCAACATCACTGAGATTTGGTGTGTCTTTTTTTTTTTTTTTTTTAACTAGAAATGGATGAAATCATATCTATTAATTTAGAAATTTGTGGAGAAATGGTATTAATGCTTAAAGTGTAACTGTTTATTTTACTGATTTGGATGATTTTTGAATACCAAGGAAAACTACATCTCTAACCAAAACTTAAGTATAGAATGCATTCTGTGTTCTTTTTTCCTTTCTTATGTATATTTACCTATTCCAAATGCATTCAACAAAATAGCCTTGTAGCATTATTTTAAAATGTCCAGTTATTTTGGGGGAAATATGGTCAGTGTGAAATATATTCTCTAACACTGCTAAAATAAATAATCAGAGGAATAAGGAAATAATTCTCAATGGGCCTGCATTTGCAGAATTAAATAAGCATAAGTAATAGGATGCAGGGACATGCTTATCTTAGGAGAAAGGGCTGGAAACACAGTGAGCAATTCATGATTGTGTTGTCTTCTTAGCTAAGCCTTCTAAGACAGATTGCCACTGCTGTTAGCCACATTCTTCAGGGAACAGAGATAAACTTTGGGTAGAGTCACATAAGTGCAATAACAAGCCTTGGGCCAAGGGGACCCTATGTAACTAAGCAAATTCATTTGAGTTCATTGAAAAGCAACCTGGATGTATGTATGTATTTATCAACCTCAGTTGTGATATTGCATTATAGTTTTGCAAGATGTTGCCATTGGGTGAAACCTGGTAAAGGGTACACTAGTTTTTCTATATTATTCCCTATAACCTCATGTAGCTCTACAGCTATCTCTGCAACTTTTTTCAAAAACCAAGGCACAATTTTAACAATTTAAAAAATAGCTGGTACCAATTATTTTTTTGTCATCCAGTAATTCAAGACTAAACATTGATGTTTCATTTTCCTGTGGTTTTCCTTTTTTGCAGGGGAGGGAGGTGGTGCTGGGCAGTACTGCCATAATAAAACCAGCCTTCTCTCAGTTCCTCTTGAATTAGAAATAAGTTCCTATTGCTGGTGCTTATAGAACCCCTAAATACACTCTGACTCTGGAAACCCTGGTGTTTTACCTGAAATGCTTTCTGTTTAGTTTATAGTCTGTTCCCAGCTGACTATAAACCAGGGAAAGGCAACACAAAATACTGGGTACCTAATGACTAATCCATCAAAAACTAGGTATGGACTTTCTGAGGAGGTATGGTTTTAATGATTCAATAATTGTTCATTAATTCAACAAATATTATTGAACACCTGCCACATCCCAGAATTTTATGATCAGTACAACTTTGGATCATATGTTTTGTGTGCTCTTAATTTTGACCTGGTTTTGAAATCCAGGTCTGCAGCTTAACTACTGTCGGACATTGAGCAAGTCCTTTAACTTCTGTGTTTTAATTTTCTAATCTGTAAAATGGGAATAACAATAATAATTGTATCTAATAGGGTTGTTGTAAAAATAAAAAATATATAATTTGTGCCAAATGCTTAACTTATTGTCTGACATGCAATACGTATGTGCTCATTTTATATTAGCTCTTATTGCTCTGCTCATTTCTCTTCCTTTTCTATGTTCTATAGTTATAAAGAAATACTTTTCCAGTATTGACTGCTGTAGTGCTTCACAATACCCCCCCACTGCAATATACATGACAGTTGACATTTATATGAGCAACACACTTGATGGCTTTTCCCAGGGTTAAGTTGAATTCCCTGAACATTAGTTGTAATGCAGAAGCTTATATCATAAAGACTATCTGGAATATTCTGATTTATTTTTTAAAAAGCAAATAATTCATATACTTTGTTCTTACAACTATCATTAGTAGCACATCCTTTGTGACGCCCCTCACAACACATTAAACAAAATAGTGTGTTAGTACACCAATTTTGAAAATCATTTGCACACAGGGATGTCCATGAATTTCTTAAACTAAAACATAGGCAACTAATACTGGTATTCTCTGGTTTTAATCATTTTAATGGACTAATATGTATTATTTCAAATTGAGAAAGATAATTCAAAAGTAACTCCACTATCATAATGTAGGAATTTCTTGTGTTCACCATCACTTCTATCTTTGTACACATTTCTAACTTAAATCCAAAAAGGTTTCCCTGAAATTGTGTGGCCTTATGTATTCTAAGTCGGGGATCTTTAACAGGTGCGCCACAGAATTTATAAAACATGCAATGCCTGAAGATTTAGTCAAAGGCATTGAGCCTTTTCCCTTAGATTACCAAATTAAAAAAAAATGACACCAGCTAACACAGCAATAGTTGCCCAATATGAATGCCTTGTTTTGAACCATAAATGTATAGGTCATATGATAGAGTTGTATTTATTTGTCACATTTCATAATAAGGTTGTGTCTGATTGGTTAATTCTTGTTACCAGAAATACTTATTGTATTATAGAAGTATTGGCATCTTTTTTTTAAGGGTAAGTAATTACTATTACTACCTTTTGTCACAATCAAAATTATACCTATTTTTGTGAGATTGGCCAAAAAAATTTTTTTGGTGTGTTGCAGACTTTTAGTAATTAGCTTGCATGTCATGACATAAAAAAGGTTAAAAGTCATTGTTCTGGGTGAAACAATAGTTTTGACCTTTACAGGATTCCTGCAGTTAGGTTCACTATCCATTACTATTCTTTCTGTTTTCAGTCTTAGTAAACTGTAGGAATAAAGCATTATGGGAAGCAATCAAAATGCAGAATATTGAAAAGGTTAAAGTGTGTTTATGAGTCCATTACATTTTTATAGTTTTCAAAGACTGCACTAGGCATTAAAACTATTGTATCTCATTCTGGTAATAAATATTGCAGCAAGAAAGAAATGGACAAAACAATTCCATTCTTAAAGCAAAATTTGTAATGACACTACAAAATGTATTAATTTGTTCCTATTTACATCAACTGCAAGAAAAATGGAAAATAGTACAAACTTAAGCACTGTTATGGTGGAGACAAGAATCATTAAGAAAACGTCCTTAGAGTGATAACTTACATTTGATGCTTTGGAGAAAGGTAAGAAACTTGGAAACTCCTATAAATGCATAACTATGGACCAAGACTTCTTTCTAGCCCTTCTAGTCAAAGACTGGTCACCAATGTAATTTTTATTTGTCAGGTAATCAACATAGCTTCATGTGATAATTATTTACATGTCTTTTTATATTTGAAACTTACTGTTATATTCCTGCATCAATTCTTGAACCATCTAGAGCTTCATAGCATAATTATGCTCTATAAAAATGTTGTTTTTGCTTTATCATTACGTCAGATATTAGTCTTTATAATAAACTAGGGGCCCAGTGCACAAAAATTTGTGCACTCGGGGGGTGGGGGTCCCTCAGCCTGGCCTGTGTCCTCTTGCAGTCTGGGACACCTGGGGGGGTGTCCACCTGCTGACGTGCCTGGTCAGCCTGGGTGAGAGGCTGAGGGCCATTTTCAGGCTGCCCACAGCCCCTTCAGGGTTTGTGCACTGGGGGGTGGGAGGGCTGGTGAATGCAAGCGTGGACGTTTCCCACTGGAGGGCTCACGATCGCACACACCTGGTGGGCCCCCATCGCTGAGGGGACACACCTGGCGCAGAGCTGGGTGGCGAGCCAGGGGCGGACACTGGTGCAGGATCCCTCAGTGGGGCCCTGCTGCTGAGCAAACACACCCGGGGTGGAGCCGGGCAGTGGACTGGCTTCGGATGCTCTGCACTGTGGAGCTCCACATGGCCTATGGAGGCCCCCGGGGGACAGACGAAGGCAGCAGACCCTGGACGGGTGCTCCCGCACACCCCTGAGGAGGCCCCCGGAGTGAAGCCATGCAGCGGACCCAAGACAGCTGCTCCTGCACGCCTCACAGAGGCCCCCAGGGGGTGGAGCCATGCAGTGGACCCAGAACGGGCGCTCCTGGACACCCCTAGGAGCCCCCCGGGGCAGACTCCCCCACTGAGCTGACACACCTGGCACAGCTGTGCAGGCCGGGGAGGCTCCCAGTGCAGAGCCACCCTGCCAGCCTCCATCTTGGCTGGGTTAATTTGCATACAGCCACTCTGATTGGCTGGTGGGCGTGGCTTAGACGTCCCAAAGAAATGGTCAGTTTCAATATTATGCTTTTATTAGTTTAGATAATTGAAACACTGTTGCTTTAAGCTGAAGCCTAGGCAAGTAACGAAACCTCCTGTTTGTTTCAGCTCCGTGGCTTCTATAATTGAAACATTGTTGTCGTGACCAGAAGCTCAGCCAGCCTAGGCAGGCAGTTGCAACAGAAGCCTCTGGTTTGCTTTAGCTCCGTAGCTGCCGGCCTCCATCTTGGCTGGGCTAATTTGCATACAGCCGCTCTGATTGGCTGGGAGGCATGGTTTGGCTGGTGGGCTTGGCTTAGGTGTCTTGGGTGATGGCCAATTTGCATATTACTCTTTTATTATATTAGAAGATTAAAAAATACCCTGCCATATATTACCATTACCTAAATTACCTGTATTTAGAATTTCTCCTTTAAGAAAAGCTAAATAGCTCGACCAGTATGGCTCAGTAGTTGAGCATCAACCTATGAACCATGAGGTCACAGTTCAATTCCTGGTCAGGGCACATGCCCAGGTTGTGAGTTGAATCCCCAAGCATGAGGAGTACAGGAGGCAGCTGATCAATGATTCTCTGTCATCAATGATGTTTCTATCTCTCCCTCTCCCTTCCTCTCTGAAATCAATAAAAATATATTTTAAAAAAGAAAAGTGAAAATATCTCAGTGTAATCACACAGACTATTAGATTGTCAGCTTAAGTTATACTGACCTTGGTTAAAAGATATTAATTCATTTTTTTTGTTTTGAAAGTGAATTTAGTAAAATTTCCCAATTATACTACAAATCCTAGCAAAAAGAGTGATAAAACACTCCTGTTGCAAGTAAGTGTTCTTGTACCAGAGAGGAATAAAGAGATATATGTTCTGTGGAAGTATGATTCATATTATATACAGCTAATGAAAAATATCAGTTAGCAGTTTGACATTACCCACACTTAAAATTATATCATTTTGAGAATATTAGTGGGAAAAATGCATTACTGATCACCAGACAAAATAAGATCTAGTGGTGAACATATAATTTAATTTGAAAGAGAATTCTAAACTGCTTTTATAAAAAAGAAATAATATATATTTTTTTGTTTCAAGCATTTTTGGAAAAGCAGCCACTCAAGTCAATAGAAATTGGAAAAAAATTAAAATGAATCTAGAACTATCATAATGAGCTAGAATTCTTGCAAGTGTACATGCTTCAGTCCAATACAATAATATTTAGTATATTGAATGAGATAATAACAATTTTCAGACTGTAGGCCTCTAGGTTCCCCTAAAAAACGTTTTAAAGACATTAACATTTATCTTAAGCACTTATCTCTGGGCTTGTTGCAGTTATTCTTGGATGCCCATAGCACCCTACCCACTCCTAACTATCACCTAAATGCTTCTTCCTTTTTCCTCTCCACTCCATTGAAGGACTGTCCCCTCATTGAATGTACTCACTATCTTTGGACCAGATACCATCTTAATATTTTTCCAATTTTAAAAGAAGATTCCCTATATCTTTCTTTCCTTGCTCAAGAAGCCTACCATTTATTTAACTGAGAATAGTCATAGAGGAGATTATTATTAAAATACTAGGGGCCCGGTGCACAAAAATGTGTGCATTTGGGAGGTCCCTCAGCCCGGCTTGTGCCCTCTCACAGTCTGGGACCCCTTGGGGGATGTCTACCTGCTGGTGTGCCTGGCCAGCCTGGGTGAGGGGCTGATGGCTGTTTGCAGGCTGGCCACATCCACTTCAGGGAGTGGGTTCTGCTGGGGTACCTGGCCAACCTGGGTGAGTGGCTGTTGGCTGTTTGCAGCGAGGCTGGCTGGGATTTATTTAACTTCTAAAGTTGAAACTTCGTTGCTTTAATCTGAGCCCAGGTCAGGTTGCCCCTAACAATCCAGGCTCCCAGCACTTCCTTGAGCCCAAGGCGGGAAGCAGGTAACTGAAATTTGTTTACCTTCTATAATTGAAACTTTGTTGCCATGAGTGGAGGCCACAGCCAGCCTACGCAGACAGGAAACTTAACTTCCTCCATCACTGGGGTAAGCCTCCTGCTTATTCCAGCTCAGGCTGCCCACAGCTCCCATTGACCCAACAGCCCAGCGAGGCTGGCTGGAATCAGGTTTCTGGGGTTTATTTATCTTCTATAATTGAAACATTGTTGCTTGAGCAGAGGCCCACCAGCCTAGTCAGGCAGTTGCCATGGAAGCCTCCTGTTTATTCTAGCTCTGTGGCTGCCGGCCTCCATCTTGGCTGGGTTAATTTGCATACAGCTGCTCTGATTGACTGGGAGGCATGGCTTGACTGGTAGGCATGGCTTAGGTGTCTTGGAGTGATGGTCAATTTGCATATTACTCTTGTATTAGATTATAAGGTGTTTACCAGAGGTATGTGGCTTTATATAAGCAACAATGACAGCTTCTATTTGTGTAGCACTTATTATGCACCATTATTCTAACTACTATACATACATTAAGTCATTTTTTCTCTCAAAGTCATCTTAAAATGCAGGCATTATTATTTTCATCCTCATTTTACAAAGGAAACAGGTCAAAGAAATTGTGGAAATTGCCTAAGGACATATAGCTAATTAATGTTAGTGAGCTTTAAACTTGGACATCTAACTCTAGAATCTGTGCTCTAAAGTACAGTATTATATTGCCTCCCCACTGTAAGTGTATCCAACACAATTTAATTTGGGTTCTCAACTGTCCTTGATGATCTTTTTCTTTGAATAGTGGTGATTTCCTTATGTATGTATATTGTATACATGTGTGTATTTCCCATAATAATGTTTTATGGGAACATTCTTTTTTTTCTAGGACTGAGAAATGAGGTAATGAATTAAAAATTAGAAAGTTTTAGTTCCTGAGACCCATAATGATAGTAAAAGCTTATAAGTTGAGAGTTTACCAAGTCTATTTGTGTTATATATTTAATGTAACAAATTGAAAGCTTCCATTTTAATTTCTTAATTTTGAAACTACAACATTACAACATTTAATAAATCACTTTTGATCTCTATAATAATGATTAAGTAAATATAATCTAATTTTAATTTGTTATACATTTATTTTATGATCAGCTCCATAGTTTCAGTTATCTTAGATCAAATAGTCACTATCTGATTCTGGAGTCAGGGACTGTACCTTATTTCCTCAAAATCTAGAGGCAAGGCTGAGTCATAATATATAATGGATATTTAATAAGTACACTAAGTGAATTAGAGTTACTAGTAATGATTACTTACCAAGTAGAAGGCACTGTGTAGCATGATTTAACTATATTATGTTGAATACTTTAACAACCTAAATGTTATTTATATTGTGCTGATTTTTTAAATTGGAAATTGAGGTTCAGATAGTTTAATTCATTTGTACAAATTATTGAATAAAGTATCATTCAAATTTATGTTATGTTCCAAAGACCAAGTGCTTCTCATGACATCATTTTGCAAGGATGAGTGACTGAATAGATGTTTAATTTTCCTTCATCTGGATAAACAATAATTTTAATCCAACTTCTTATCCCATTTCTGAGTTAAAATAGTTCTTAGTACTAGAAAAAAGAAAGACTAAAGGAGAATAAAAAGAGATCATTAAAGTGGAAAATGAAATACGTGAAGGGAATGAGTAGCTATGTGTTCTTACAGCATGGTATCTATAATTATTTACTCGTCCATCTCTCCAACTATACTGTTAGCTACCTTTGGACAGGGAAAGTGTCTTTCATTATATAATTGCCTACTGCAGTATCTGGTACATAATAAATAATTCAAAATGTTTGTGGAATAAATGAGAAGAGAAAAATTGGAGGAAAAAAGGAGAAGAAGCAACACACACATATTATGGAGCAAAGAGCTAAAATGGGGACAAAACATGTACCTGATTTTAGGGAATAGCGATAACTGAGGTGAACTATAGACTATATGCCACTTTTGAAAGCATTATGTAAAAAAGAAAATTAAAATTAGATATTAGCTAAACAAATTTTGTTTATAAGTTGAATTTACCTAAGGGAGAGAAAATAATATGGGTTTCCAATTACTTACATATAAATAAATGGGAAAAATAGATATCCATCACTTTAGCAGATATCTGAAATGTTTTCCATTCAACAAATGTTTTGTGTAAATATTGGGATAAGCCCTAGAGATAAAATGATAATCTTCTCTCACAATCTATTATAGAAGATAAACAAATAAACAAATAAGGCTAACAGATCTATCCTCACTCAGTTTATAGTCTAGGAGACAAAGAAGCTTTGCTAAAGTATTATTCAAAGTTTTTCTTTAGCATCTTCCTTTCTCTCTTTCTCAAACTCCTCCATTGTAGACTATCATTCCCCACAAGATCTACCAGTATCATACTCACTTCTGGCTATCCCACATCACATTTCAGGCCTTCCTTCCTCAGAAGTGCTTCAATTTATTTTTCAGTTTATCTCATTTTATTTTTTTCCATTTTTTATTACATAAAGTATTACAAAGATTAGTACATATATTTCTTTTCCCCTGCCCTTCCCCCAACCTCCCCTACTCCCCAGTATTTTGTGCCCACTGGTTATGCTTAAATGCGTGCATAAAAGACAACCTCTGACGTACTGTCTTTATTTATTGGCTTTGTTTCCTGTGTATGTCATATCTCAGCAAAACTCCATGTTTCTTTTTTTGGTTTTGTTTGATTTCTTGAAAGCGGAAACAGAGTCTGTTTCATCTCAGTATCTTCTATACCACATAGAACAGTTATTAATTCAAAAAAGTAATAAATAAATACCTATATACATAAATAAATATTTTTATATCTGTTAAACAGATAAACAATAAACACACAGTATATATAAGCTACTCTAAGATTCAATGTGTTAAAGATTTCTTTCAGTTTTGGGGTGTGTACTTTAACTTCTACAATTGGCTCCTTGTGTGCATAATTAACCACTTGCTAATATAATTGGCCACTGCCCTCCCCCCACTTTTTAGGATATTCAGTAGCAAAGTGTAGGTACACTTTTGGGACCTATAACTAGTTGCACCTGAAATAGAAATGCAAAAAAATATAGAAGCCTATTTGAGATCCCTTGATAATTTGTCTCTTGGTTTCCAACTCTTGCAACTATCAAATTTTAATATTTTTCCTCAGCTCCATTGTCATGGATTTTATGAAAATTTGAAAAAAAATTGTTCTGCAGCTGGAAGGCTGGGGAGGGTTGGGGGGGAGTTAAGAGATCAACTGAAAGACTTGTATGCATGCATAGGAGCATAATCAATGGACACAAGACATTGAGGGATAGGGGAGGAGGGGGGAAGGTCAAGGGGAAAAAATGGAGACCGGTCTAACATTCGATGTAATACTTTAAGCAATAAAACAAAATAAAAAAATAAAAAAATTTGTTCTGTAATAAAATTGGAGCATGTAAGTGAAAAATAAAGCAATGGAAAATGTATTTAGAAACCAGTTTCTACAGAAACTCTATCAAGGGGCATTGGAATGTTGAAAGTAGACTTGAGCAACATCCCATTTTATTAACCACTTTTCTTCCTAAGAAAATTCCTATTTGAGTGAATTTACTTTTTGTACAGTGTTAGGTCAAATAATGCAAAATGAATTTAGGAGCCCAGTAGTGGATCTTTTCAGCCCACCTAAAGTTTCACAAGATAGAGGCTTATCAAAAGGTGAAGTATAATTTGCATATCATGTGGTTTGTACATATTTTCTTCTATTCTGTAGGTTGCTCTTTTACTTTGGTGTTGATTCCTTTGCCGTACAGAGTTTTTTTTGTTTTTTAATTTTTTAAACCTCACCCAAGGATATTTTTCCATTGATTTTCAGAGATTGGAAGAGAGAGGGAAAGACAGAGAGGAATATCAATGTGAGATAAACACATAGCTTGTTTGCCTCCTACATATGCCCTGACCAAGGCCCAGCCAACGAAGAGCCAGCAACCAAGGTACATGCCCTTGACTGGAATCAAACCCGGGACCCTTCGGTCTGCAGGCCGATGCTCTATCCACTGAGCCAAACTGGTTAAGTTAGAGTTTTTTAGTATGTGTAGTTCCACTTGTCTATTTTTGCTTTTGTTGCCTGTGTTTTTGGATCATCTTCAACAAACCCAAAACATTGTCAAGGTCAATATTGAAAAGCTTTATCTCTGTTTTCTTCTAAAATGTTTATAGTTTCAGGTCTTATGTTTAAGTTTTTAATCCATTTTGAGTTAATTTTGGTGTACATTTTAAAATTAAGGTTCAATTTCATTCTTTTGCATATGTACACATAGTTTTCACAATACAATTTATTGAAGACACTATACCTTTCCTTTTGTGTATCACTTCTCCCCTTGTCAAAGATACATTTTCCATAAATGTATAAATTTATTTCTTATCTCTCTGTTTTGTTCCATATGTCAATATATATTTTAATGCAAGTACCATACTGTTTTGATTATTATAGCTTTGTAATATATTTTGAAATCAAGAAGTGTGATGTGATCTACTTTGTTCAAGATTGCTTTGGCTAGTTGGGGTTTCTCGTGCTTCCATATAAACTTTAGTATAGTATTTTTCTATTTCTGTAAAAAATGCCATTGGCATTTTGAAAGTAATTGTTTTCAATCTCTAGATTACTTTGGATAATATTTGTATTTTGACAATATTATTTATTCTAACCCATGAAGACAGTATGCCTTTTCATTTGACTATTTTTTTAAAATTTTGTTCACCATGTTTTATAGTTTTTTGTGTATAATTTTTTTAAAATTTCCTTGGTTAAGTCTATTATTAAGTATTTTTAGAAATAGAAAAAATAAATAATCAATATTAGGATGCTTATTGTCAAAGAAAGAAGAAAGAAAAAGAAAACAAGTGTTGATGAGGATGAGGAGAAAGGGGCATCCTTGTATACTGTTGGTGGGAATAAAAATTGGTGCAGTCATTAACAGTATGGAGGTTCCTCAAATAATTAAAAATAGAACTATCACACAATCTAACACTTCTGGACTTATACCTAAAAATGAAATAAATTTTTCAAAGAAATATCTATCCATGCATGAAGAACACAGAATTGTTCACAATAGCAAGGACATGGAAATAACCTAAATATCCATCAACAGATAAATGGATAGCAGAAATGTGGTATATACACTCAGAGGAATATTTCATAGCTTTACAAAGAAGGAAATACTACCACTTGTGACAACATGGATTCTAATATTCAAATTCATCATGATGTATACATTAAATATGTACAGTTTTTATATATCAATCATACCTCCATAAAAAGAAAAGTATAAAACAAATCTTTTACGCATTAAAAGTGCCTTCTTCAATAGAAAAATTAAAGAGAATAAAGAAATCTACTAACCTACATCATTCTTAGATTCTAAATAACTGTAGTTCTCCTAAGCAGTCAGCCATAGGGATCTTGGCTGACTATTGTTTCAATAATACTATGTAATAAACTACCCCCAAAACACAATGAATTGCAACCCAAGCATTTATATTTCTCACTCATGGGTCTTTGTCAAGCTTCTGACAGACTCAGGGTTGATTGGACTTGAGTACACCATAAATTGGATTTAAATCTGTTCCTCATTTTTTTTCTTGCACCATCAGGGCATACATTTATTATGGCAGATCACAGTAGGACACGCCAAATAATTCCCATATATTTTAAACTACTCCGAGCATCCTTTTTAATATCATTTTATTGACCAAAACAAATCACAAGAGCAAGTATATGATACCCATATTGGGAGGATACTAAAAATGATCTGTCAAAGTGTATGCATGTATAATTCTATTAACAAGTAAGTGAAACATCGTGACCAAATAATCCAATCTGTTACAATTGGGTATATCAATACTAACTGCTTAATTACAGTGTCTCTGGAAGTTTCAGAAAATGATCATAAAAAGAATTTCTAAAAGAGCTGAAAATTTTAGCTTGTGGAAGATAAAACTGGTTAGGGATGGTTAAAAAGGAATTATTGTTTGGGGGGAAAGTTTTGGATAAAATCTCTTCTAGCTCTAAGAGTGTGTGTGTGTGTGATTACTTTAGATATTTCCTTGCATGGAATATCGTTTACAGGCTGGAGAGAAGTGAGATAGATTTTCTGGGGCAGGGGCTTTTTCACAGGGTGGAATTGCTATACATTGTGTAAGTTGCTTTTGGTTGTTTTGCTTTTAAGAAAAAAAGAACATCTCATTATTCATGTTGTTACATATTCCAAGCTCTGATCTCCAGATTCAATGCTGTTGTTTTTCAAAATGATGACGAACATAAGCTGAGTGGTTTGAGACATTTTGTAGGCATCTCAGTTCCTATTTAATCAGAAAATTACCTGTATAAACTTAGCAAGTCATCTTTCACTTTTTCATTCGCAAAATTGGGGTTGAACTATACAATCTCAAAGGAAAGGGACAAGGATGCTAGCAATTATTGAATAACTTCTGTGTGCCTTACATTGTGTTGCATGTTTTCACAGGCTCTTGAAGCTCTGGGACTCTATGTTTCTATTATTTTACACGGCAAGTTAGCACCTGTAGGTAATAGTACTAAATAGCAGAACAACTTTGTGAACTAATGTTGCCACCTAATGGCATTTTCAGAAAACTGTTCATAAAATTCACATTTGTGACCTTTCTCATAACTTTCCTTTCTTCACATTCTTCCTCAAAAGGTAATAGCCACTGATTTATTCAGCCATAAAATGTAGCATGGTTACGGTTGATCTAGAATCCTTAAAAGAGCTTCAGTTCAATCACTCTCAAGAGATGACCAAATGGTCAGAGAGCTGAATTACATCCAAGTTACTGAGTTTTCAGCAGACTTCAATACTAATGATAATAGTTATAATTTATTGAGCATCTAATTTATGCCAGAAACTATGCTAAATGCTTTACACATGTAATTTTATCTAAGCAATGATCTTTCCTGTGTACATTTATAGTCATGGCATCTTGGACTATAAGAATAAACACAGGCAATTATTAAAACCCTGTGTGCTGAACCTGCTTACTAAAGTTCAATCTAATTTAAATATTTTCTCTTGAAGTCCAAATAGTTTTCAAAATTGAACATGCTCCATACAGTTCCTTTGTTATTAATTACTTCATTAATTGAAATTTTATTATCTTGGACAGTGTACTCCATGACTTATTAAAACATTGGAAACATTTTCTGGGAAAATAACATTTTTAGTAAGCTTTTAGGAATGAGATATATAAACTTCAAAATTGAGGTTAATTGAGCTCTGTGATAACATTTATTAATTATGTAATATTATTGCCCTCATATGTTGACTCCATACCTATTCAGAATAACATTTACTATATAGTAAGTACCAGGCAATATTCAAAGCATATTTTACATAAAGTGTATGTATTTACATAGTACATCAACTCAATTTTCCTAATAATCCTATTAATATGTGTTATTATCACCTTCATCCTTCTTATAGATAAGGAAGTGACAACAGAGATGTTAACAAAGTTGCTCAAGGACACACATAAACGAAAAAGATAGGAAGTGAACTAAGAAGGTATTTGGTTTTAGAATATGCCTTCAAAATTATTATGCTGTGATGCTTCTAGAGAGTTATGTAATTGGGCATAATACACCTGCTTTAATCATATCTGTTGGCATTACTTACTTCTTTCTTGAATAGTGATCTGAGATTTTAGACTATGTATAATGTGTTCCTCCTTTTATTAGGCATTTAGCTTTGGACCACAGAAACTCTATTTGGCCATTGACACATTCTTAACTATTCTGGACTAACGACATAATTTTCAGTGCCCAGTGCAAAAATGAAAATGCATGCCCCTTGTTCAAAAACTAGGGGGAAAGTGCTGTTTAAGATAATAAATCATAAAACTTTTTCTTTTTTTCTCCAGTCTCTTCTGCAACCTGACATGTTATTTTTATTTGCTATTGAATGATACAGTCTCTCAGGCACAAAACTATTCATAAGGAAGCAGTTAGATGGGATGAGGTTGGGTCGCATGTGAGCCAAGACTGCAAGCTCCTAGCACATGTTCCATTTCACCACTGGAGACCACTTAGAAAACATACACTCAAGGATAAATATGTTAAGAATTTTGAGACAGTGACCTAACATCATTAAACCCCAAGCATGGGGAACTTTTTTTAGGATATGGCTTTGTGTTAATGTACTGGTATATGCCCATGAAGTTTGCCTTACAGTCGTCTCAAAAAAATATTTAAGGCAGGATAATTATACAATCATTGAGTCAGAGTATCCATTTTTATCTTGGTCTCGTGACATCATGTTTGTATAGTACACACATAAAAGTTATTTTTGATTAAGTTATCTTTACCTTTTTAAGACTGAATTTATTTATCTATAATTATATAATAAATTAATATAAATGTAATAAAATAATATTCCTCATAAGACTATGTTGAAGTTCAGGTGAGACAATTCATGGTTGTACACACTGGTTGGCATATAGCACTCTACAAATGTAAAATATGTCATTTAATTATTAAGGGGATTAGATGAGACTATAAGAATGTCTTAGAATGAAATATATCTGGTGGATCCCTTTTTCTAAGTATATTTCTCCCTATTCTTGCAGAATGATTTCATTCTGGACATTGCCACCCCACTCTAACTCCCTTCATAAGAGCTGAAAGTGCTGGGAGTGCATTGTGTATAGCCATCTCTAGCTATAGTTGATTAACTTAGGGTGAGCACAAAAATGCCCCAGTCAGTTTTGGGTATTCAGAGGGAACTTATCTGGGTTTCAGGAAGCACTGGAAACAGAGCTTGAAATTAAACCAGAACACTCCCCTAGTCTCTGCTTCTTTCTGCTAACATGCCTCATTTTTCTTTCTTTCTTTAATTTCTGTCTTTGGTTTCTATGAAATAAATACCCAGGACCCTAAATATTAACTGCTTTTTGGGGTCAAAGTACTTTGAGTTGGGTTTCCAATACTTATATTCCCCACAGCCCTGTGTATATATCATCTTGTTACATAATTCTGATTCTAATAATGGATTTGCATTTTATACCTTCTTCACTTGGGTGTTCACTATCCTAATATATAAAAATACAGGATCCCTAATGACTCACCCAAGGCTTGACTGAATGCTGGAAGTCAGTCCTGCAGTCAGTGCTGGGTTGCTATGGTGACCAGCACTGACTGCCACTGGTGCTGGTTCAGCAATCCAGCACTGACTGCTGAGGGGGCTGCGGATCAGGTCTGGAGAGAGAGGCAGGGTCTGATCCTCAGCCTCCATGGCAGCTGTTGATCAGCTGTTGCCTGTCTCTTTTTTTTTTTAATTTTGTTTTATTGCTTAAAGTATTACAAAGAGTGTTAGATAAGTCTCCATTTTTTTCCCTTGACCTTTCCCCATTGCCTGTTTCTTTCTCTTGGGGCTTCGCCAGCAGCCCTACCCCTATTTTGCTCTGGCCTCTCCCCGGGGCTGCTGAGCAGCCCCACCTCTCTGATCAGGCCCAGAGATAGGCCCAGAGATAGGCCCAGAGACGCTGGCTGGCATAGAAACTGACCAATCACAACTAAATCTGGGTAAAGTGCGAGGAGCCAATGGCTGCCTAGGAGGCAGAGCTTTGGACACTGACTGGCATAGAAACCATCAATCAGAACCAAATTGGCCTGCAGGTGAGGTCAATTGGGGGTGAGATCAGGCCAGCAAGGGAGGGCTTGTTTTTTTACAACCTATGGCACTTATTCCATACTATTTTGTGGTGTGGACAAAAGGAGCCACGTGCTAGCCTGAAAAGGCTCAGCGGAGGCCTGCATGGCAGTCCTGTAGGCTCAGAGACCTAGAGTGATCACAAAGATGGTCTGAAAATTAGATATTTATCTACAAACAGGTTATGGTGGGTGGCCACATCCTGGGCCAGTGTTTTCCCTGACGGCCCTGACGGGAATCACCTTTGATCTTTACTGAGCCAAACGTGCTGAGCGCCAGGACAAGTTCCTTCATTATCATGTTAATTGACCCTGCACCCACCTGGGTATCTGTACGTCATTTTGCTTTTTATCCAATCCCAGGGATTTTCCCGCTTTGCTTTATCCCACCTCCTTAATCTATCACCAATGAATTTCATGTAACCCACTTACGTGTTTTCCTTTTGATGGTAAATTTATAAAAACACTGTGTAAACTCTCATTCTCCGGAGCATTATCTCAATTCATTGAGGTTCTGCTTCCCGGCATATGTCGACAGTTTGGCTCAAATAAACTCACAAAATTCTCTACAGGTTTCATTGAGTTTTTTGTTAACAGTGGCTACACATTATTAGTTAAATTTTGGTTTAGTTATTTGTGTCTTACTATTAGAATGCAAACGAGGATCTATCTAGGTTTTTTAAAAATCATTATTAATAATGTTAACGAAAAAACTCAATGAAACCTGTAGAGAATTTTGTGAGTTTATTTGAGCCAAACTGTCGACATATGCCGGGAAGCAGAACCTCAATGAATTGAGATAATGCTCTGGAGAATGGGAGTTTACATGGTGCTTTTATAAATTTACCATCAAAAGGAAAACATGTAAGTGGGTTACATGAAATTCATTGGTGATAGATTAAGGAGGCAGGATAAAGCAAAGTGGGGAAATCCCTGGGATTGGATAAAAAGAAAAATGACGTACACATACCCAGGTGAATGCAGGATCAATTAACATGATAATGAAGGAACTTGTGGTATCTGTCCTGGCACCCAGCACATTTGGCTGTGCCCCAGGGGCTTCAGAAATAGGGAAGTTACAAGTCACTCAGACATTTCACAAATACGTTATCTTAGAGGCAAAAAGACAAATGCTCAGTAAAGATCAAAGGTGATTTCTGTCAGGGAAAACACTGGCCCAGGATGTGGCCACCCACCATAACCTGTTTGTAGATAAATATCTAATTTTCAGACCATCTTTGTGATTACTCTAGGTCTCTGAGCCTGCAGGACTGCCATGCAGGCCTCCGC
>PVJC01009656.1:0-45423 GCA_004026665.1 Murina feae | reverse complement strand
GAGCTGAGCTGAGGGGCGCAGCTTCACTTTCCCTCCTGCCGCAATGGAAAGGGCTGTTTACTCAGGTCCGGGAGTGGCGGCCGCCATGTTGGCTGGGCTAATTTGCATACAGCCGCTCTGATTGGCTGGTGGGCGTGGCTTACCCTGTCTCGGAGAAACGGTTAATTTTAATATTTCGCTTTTATTAGTTTAGATTTGCAGTGGGTCCCGCAGCCAGAAATCACAGAAATATTTTCGTGTTGAGCACATGCAAAGCAGAAAAGTGCATAATTTGGGGCAACAACATTCTCAAGGAATAAAGTGTGAAGGGCACTCTTGGAGGACAACATCGTAATCTCTGTGAATGCTGTGCCCGGGTTCCAGGAATGTCTTACACATCCCTCAGGCTGCCTTACCTCTGGCTTCAGGGAGGAAAGCTCCGGTGCGAGAAATGGGAGAAGCACCAGCTGTGTGCACGAGCCAGCTCATACTCACTGACAAGAAGACTGTAAATGACTCATTCATTTTTCAAGTGGGTTGTTAGTTCTTGGTACTTTGCAATCAGCCGTGTTGGAAAAGGTCGCACAGTACAAATTGGGGATTTTTTTTTTGCCGAGGGAGAACCTCCTTATCAGCACGCCACTGAGCCTGACGTTTACCCTCCTCTCTGCCTCTGTTTCAGCTATTGTCTCTAGCGGTGCCACTGGTCCTCTGTAGCTCCAGCTCTGGGTGGAGGACTTTCCAATGAGGTCCTTTCCCACCAGGTATGCTGAGTTGTTTCCACCTTCCAGCAGGAGGCTCCAGCTCCCC
The DNA here is from genome assembly GCA_004026665.1 of Murina feae. Lineage (NCBI taxonomy): Eukaryota > Metazoa > Chordata > Mammalia > Chiroptera > Vespertilionidae > Murina > Murina feae. The sequence goes on along the minus strand of PVJC01009656.1, from coordinate 44,634 downwards.
CTCCCTGCACCCTTAGGAGTGTTAGGAGCTTCCTGCTGTTGCTAAGGTCTGGATGGCATCACAATCGCTTACTTAGCCTTTCAGCTCTTCAGTTACCAACCAGTATGTTTAATCTGTGCTAATATCTCTTTTCTCTAACTACCTAGAATAACTCCTGTTTTCTGGCTGGACTATGCCATTTCAAACATGCTCTTCTCTATGTTTGGCTACATTCTAAATTCTGCTAAAATTCTCCTAATAGTTGTTTTGTTTTGAGCTCAATATGAGAGGGACATTAAAAAATACATTTATTGCCCTAACCGGTTTGGCTCAGTGGATAGAGCATCAGCCTTTGGACTGAGAGGTCCCAGGTTCGATTCTGGTCAAGGGCATGTGCCTTGGTTGCAGGCACATCCCCAGTGGGGAGTGTGCAGGAGGCAGCTGATCGATGTTTCTCTCACATCAATGTTTCTAGCTCTCTGTCCCTTTCCCTTCCTCTCCATAAAAAATCAATAAAATATATTTTAAAAATACATTTATTTATTTATTATAACTTTTTTTAAAATCGATTTTAGAGAGAGGGAGGGAGGACAGGGAGAGCGAGAGCGAGAGCAAGAGAGAGAGAGAGAGAGAGAGAGAGAGAGAGAGAGAGAGAGAGAGAGAAATATCAATTTGTACCCTCCTGCAGGGCCCAGACAGGGACTCAAGTCTGCAAGCTGACACCTTTTGACGGATAGCATGGTGTGCCAACCAACTGAGCCAAACTGGCAGGGCTGAGAGAGATATTTTAAAAGGCGGGTTAGCTGCTCATACCAGATCTAGAGTCAATGAATCTTGGACCTTATAATAAAGGTTTTGCAACCTTCATTTACTCATTTAATAAGACTTCTTGTTAAAACCATGTACCAGGAGCTATATCAGTTCTATTGCAGAAAGATGGATAAGACAAGACCCCTCCACTTTCTCTACTTTTTAAAAATTAGGTGTGATGATTTCTTAATACGATTGTATTTGATAAAATTGCAACTTTGCAATGTTGTCTAGTATAAACTTACTGGGAAATTTCCACTTTAGCTCATTCACAAATAACTGTGTTCTCAGTGTAGTTTGCAGAGTGATGAGCTTAGAAACACTGTCAAATAAGCTTCTAAGAAAATATTTTAAAAATATATTCAATACTTTTTAAAAAATATGTTTTTATTGATTTCAGAGAGAGCAAGGGAGATGGAGAGAAGGATAGAAATATTAATGAGAGAGAATCATTGATTGGCCACCTCCTGCACCTGCCCCTCAGAGTGGGGGCCCCATGGGACATTGAGCCTCAAACCTGGGCATGTACCCTGACTGGGAACCAAACTATGACCTCCTGGTTCATAAATTGATGCTCAACCATTGAGTCACATCAGCCAGGCTTCAACGAATTTGATAAGCCACTGTTGGAATCAAAACTTCTCTTGGATTTAGCATTTTTGAGTACTGTGGTATAGATAGTAGGGTCGGTCCTCAGGCTTTATGGATGATTCTTGTAGCTTCATTCTCTGGTGACTAATCAATAGTTTCTGACTTTGGGTGATATAAATTATTATGATAGTCTTTGGACTTCATTTTACTATGTTTTGAAAGGTTGGATAACATCAAATTCTTCAATACTCCCCAAAGGAGTCATTTCAAGCATAGCATATACCCCTGGTCCAAGCAGAGTCTGTGTTAATTTTATCAGTTAAATTTACCGGCACTGTTGGAGAGTGGATTTACACTGCTTGCTCTCACCCAGCTCTTTTGACAGAGCCCCATCTCCGTCACCAGAAGATATCTTGGGCAGCTGTAAACAATACAGGATATGCAGGCCCTCAGCTAAACCTTTTAATGATGCATAGAGCGCTTTGGGCTAATCCTACCCTAAATCAATATTGTATGGTTCCGTAAGAACTAAAAGGAGCCAGAGAGGAGCATACATATCCCACACTGTCTTTCTTTCCCCCCCAACTCATGGCATTGAGGATGATGGCACTGTTCCAGAACATCTCTTGCTGCTTTCGCTACTCCTACATTAAGGAGGACAAAGTATTATGGGCTGCTTTGGAGAACAGAATTTTATATTCCTTTGGAGAAAAATACATAAACTCTTTCAAAAGCCCGTTTTAGCACGTGTTAATGGCTGCATATCTGGGAATGTCAGTACCAGCTTTAGTAGGATTTCTTTCTATTCCTGTTCTGCCACATGGAAATGTGAGCTCTGAAATATTATTTCATTAGCCTGTATGCTTTTATAGACTTGTGCTCTGAATAAGCATTTGCTTAGTCTGTACAAATAACTATGTCTTTTCCACGGGGGAAGGGGAATGTCATTAGGAATTTAGTATGCTGGAAACAAGCAGGGAGGTATGCTTTCACAGGATTGCTCATTTGGCTATCCCAGAAATGGGATATTCTTCAAGGTGTACATAGACTTTGCACTTTTCTAGTGGGAGTTTACTTAGCACAGATAGAATGACTTTCACACTATGTAGAGGCAACAACTTTATCCCCTTGGCAGCCCCGTTGCATTTCATATTTCAGACTAAGTTTCAATGGAGAGAGTTCATGAAGGAGAAAGGTAATGAATATAGGAAGAACTCATAGACTATTTAAAATTTCTCATCTGTCAAAAATCTTCCATTAGACATTGGTTTAGATGTATTTACCTCTACAATGTTATCAAAGTTTATTAATTGAATGTGGTTTTTTTCCCCTTCCACAATAATTCCATGTTATTTCAAACAAGAGTTAATGTTTACTAACTTTTTTGAATGTTTGACTATGAACCAGACACATGTATAAGTGTTTTATACATAGCCACTCATTTCATTCTCATAAGAACCATATGAAACAGGTACTGTACTTTGTCAGTGATGAAATTAGGCATAGATAAGAAATCTATGTAGAGTCCCATGGCTAGCATGTGATAGGGGAAGCATTCTAAGCTATACATTTTGGATTATGATGCATTTAACCATATTTAGCCAGGCACTTAACTAGGACACAGTACTTCCTCTTTAGAACAGTGTTTTCCAGTGGGGCATCAGAATCACCAGCGATTCTGAACAAAAAATCTAATTCCCCAGACACCAAAGACTTACCTAATTTGAGTCTTTGGATATAAGGGCTGAGCATTAGTTTTACATTTTTGAGTGGACCCTCTGCATCATCTTTATTCATCCTACTGTCTACAGGGTGAGGATCCCTGGAATCCAGGATTCATACCCATCCAGAGCTCGTGCCTGCCCTTTCAGGGCACACTCTGTGTACTCATAATTTCTAAATTCCCTGGCCAAATGGCTCTGCAGTGCGGGATGCATATCCTGTATTGTTTATACATCTTAGTCTGCTCTAGCTTTCATAACAAAAAATACCACAATAGAAAGTTATTTTCTCTTAGCTTTGGAGGCTATCAGTGTAGATTCAGGTTCTAATTAATTTGGTTCCCGGTGAGGGCTCTCTTCCTGGCTTGTAGATTACCATCGTTGCCCTATGTCCTGCATGGCTCTTCCTCAGTGTATGTGTGCATATGCTTGTGTTGTGGATGAGAGGAGGAATTGGAAGGTAGAGCTATTCTTATAAGAACACTAATCCTATTGTATCAGGGCCCCACCCATATGACTTTTATTTTTATTTTTTTTAATATATTTTATTGATTTTTTACAGAGAGGAAGGGAGAGAGATAGAGAGTTAGAAACATCAATGAGAGAGAAATATTTATCAGCTGCCTCCTGCACACTCCCTACTGGGGATGTGCCTGAAACCAAGGTACACGCCCTTGACCGGAATCAAACCTGGGACCCTTGAGTCCGCAGGCCAATGCTCTATCCACTGAGCCAAACCGATCAGGGCGACTTTTATTTTTCTTAATATGAATTAGTTTCTCACTTCAAATATAGCCACACTGGGGGGTTAGAAAGTAGGGGACATAGAAAGTCTAAGCAACCTTATCAAGAACATACAGCTAATGACAAGATACAGGATTTATCTAATATTCTCTTTATATACACTCATGTTTTTTATGCATGTATATGTATTTTGAAGACAAATTCTTTATCACTACCTTAACTGGATAAACAAAATATTGTTATAAATAAAAGGCAGCCATAAAAATGAATACCGTGAAAACAAGTCATGTTAATAAATTTTGGAAGGGATGCTTACCTTTAAGAATTTTAGACTGGAGGTCTCTTCTCTCTCTACTAATAGGGAGAATAGTAAATGTTAGAGAAGAGTTAAAAAGGCAGAGTTATTGGTACTCACTGATACTTCCTTCTAGAATAATCAGGAACCAAAACAACTGAGAAGTAAGTAACTATCTCCACAAGTAAATCAATATTTAATGCCATGTTTGGATACCTTCTGTACTTGCTTTGGTGCTGTGGCATCCTGACAAGCTGTTCCCTGATTTGATACTAATCCTACTTCAGAGCATTGAACCCTGCTGGCATGTAAGCATTTATGTTGTTTACATCGCTCGCTCTCACTGAGCCATGTCAATTTTCTTTAGAAAATGTTTCCGTTTTGGTCTCTATTTTAATTACAGAATATCCTCTTAGAATTCAGGCAAAATTCCTTGTGTTGCTGGTCTTGGGGCAAAGTGAGTTAAGATCCCGGTGAGAGTGATGATGGTATTACTAATGACTGAATCCGATGGTTAAGCATCTACTGGATGCCAAAGAAGTGCTAAGGTATTCATAACCATTCTTGTTTAATCATCACAGGAGATTCAAGAGGTCAATATCAGCCCCACTTTACAGTGAGAGCAAAACTGAGTCTCAGAGCGTGAAGTGACCTGTTTAAGGTCACATCCTTCTTTCTGATCCATACAGTAGCCCCCCCTTATCCAAGGCGGGGGGATTTCTATGGTTTCAGCTACCTTCAGTCATCTGCAATCTGAGAATATTAAATTTCTCCAACCTTCGACATCACCTGCTTCTCTCATCCAACAAGTGGCATCATCATGGCTTGATGAGGATCAGGGTGGCCCTATCTCTGATTTTGTGTGAGAATGTCAGTAGTAGCCTAATCCCACATCACAGTGCGTATGTCTTGCATCTCACTTCACCTCATCATGTAGGCATTGTATTATCTCGCATCATCACGAGAAGGGTGAGTTCAGTACAATATGATATTTTTTTGAGAGAGATCACATTAACCTAACTTTTATTACAGCATACTAGGGGCCCGTTGCATGAAATTTGTGCACAGGTAGGTGGGGGTGGGGGTGCAGGTGGGGGAGGGGAAGGGCAAGCAGGGAGGTTCCTCACCCAGACCTGCACTTTATCCAATTTGGGAGCCCTCAGGAGATGTGCTACTGATGGCTTGGACCCACTCCACGTGGTTCTCTGCTCTTTGCCCGGCCTGTCTGCTCCACACCATGGAGATGGGCAAGCAGGCACTGCAGGGCGCCACCTGTGGGGTCCCCGATGGCTCGTGCCCCCTCATCCCCTCCTCAATAGCCATGGCCCCAGCCTGGCCTAGGCCAAGGCAGTGGCTGGGGATTCCCGGATGGGTCTGACTCACCACGCCCCCTGGTTCCCAGGTCCCCGCACGCCTTGGACCCCAGCTGCAGCAGCGCCAGCCAACTCGGGGCTCACAGCCGCTAGGGTGTGGGGATGGCCCACCCTGCACCCCCCCCCCATCACTACTGCTTGTGCTGCATCCACCACTACCCCCTGCCAGCACTGCTGCCTGCTGCTGCCCACGCCTCACCCGCTGCTGCTCTCTCCATGGCTGCCAGCCTCCATCTTGGCTGGATTAATTTGCATACAGCCACTCTGATAGGCTGGTGGGTGTGGCTATGGCTGGTGGGCGTGGTTTAGGCATCATGGAGAAACAATTAATTTCAATATTATGCTTTTATTAGAGTAGATTGCAATAATTGTTCTATTTTATCATTAGTTACTATGGGTCACCCACTGTGCCTACTTTATAAATTAAGCTTTATCATAGGTAGATATCTATAGGAAGGAACAGAATGTATATAGGGTTTTGTACTATCTATGATTTCAGGCATCTACTTGGGGTCTTGGAACACCCTCCCCCCACTCAGATTAGGGAGAATGCTAGTCTCTGATTTTGATCCAAACCTGAATTCCAAAGTGAATTCAAGCTAAGAATTTATATTCTACATAAGAGACTAGAATTACTTCTTCACAGATGAAAATTCTGCCATAGATATTTTAACAGCCTCAAGTTCCTAAGGCTAGATTTAGATGTCTCTGAAAGTTTCATTTCTCTCTCAAACTTTCCGTTGGTGAATGATTTAGCTATTTTCTACCTCAGTTCTTTACACCTTTCTCCATTTTGTCAATCTTACTTCACAAATGCATTCAAATAGAGAGGCCCGGCATCTTTATTATCCAGACTTACTGCCAGCTGATTTCAAAAAAGTGTTCCGTTTCATATGGAATGGATTTCCTTTGCATAATGAAAACCCACCAGAAGCGTGGTTGCCCTATTTGCAGTTTGCACATACAAAAGACTCATTCTTGTTTATTTTTACTTTTCAGCATTTCCTCCAACTTCTTGCTCCTGTCGCTGTTAGGATGCTCCATGAAATGCTAGATTAGGCCCGCTGTTCCAAAGTTGCCAGGTCGAAGGCAGCTATATTCAACTTCCTGCACAGCTTCACCCAAGTGCATCTGCTTCCTCCCACTGTCTGACTTCAGCCTATTTTACTCCACGTTTTTCTCTCTCCTTGTAACATCTATTCTTCCCTCTCCTTTGTGGTATTTCCCTTCCAATATAGGATCTCCCCTGCCTACGTGTGGCCTAAGAAACAGCGTCTGCCCAGGAAGGCTTTCTCTTTGGTGGGATAAATCACTTGTATTTTGTGCATTAATTGCATTGCTGAAAATTTGTCATTTTTTTAATTATTGATTTTTCACAGAGAGGGATAGACAGTTAGAATCATTGATGAGAGAGAAGCATCGATCAGTTGCCTCCTGCACACTCCCCACTGGGGTTGTGCCCGCAACCAAGGTACATGCCCTTGACAGGACTCGAACTTGGGACCCTTGAGTCCGCAGGCCGACGCTTTATCCACTGAGCCAAACCGGTCAGGGCTGTCATTTTCTTTGAAGCCTCAGAAATTCCTGTCCCTCTCCACCCATTCAATTTTAACAGGAAGCTTTGGTCTCGAGGCATTCTAAATGTATCTTCCGAGTGTCTTGGGAATCTCTGGGAACATCACTACGTAGAAAGCTCTTGTGTATAGAACATCCATCAGGCACAGGACTCGGAAATATACCTTTTCAAAGGAAACAGGGACATGACAACTACCCCAGCCCCAGCCCTAGTCAGGTAAATGGCTCTTTATACAGCAAGTTGTGATAAAAGCAAACAAAAAGCCACAGTGCCGTTGATACACGAGCCTATCTGCGACAGCTTGCTCGGGCTTTTTTTTGACTGGCAGGTTCTTTGTACACTTTTAATAGCATTTCAACACTTGTCTGTTCTTTAAACAACATCATCTCTCTAGCTGGAATACAAATGCCTGCTGAACATTTCCACATACTTTACACAGCCAGGCTCTTGGTCTAGTATTTCCTGATAATGGAAAGTTGGTTGGCGAATAGGAAGTTATCTGAGTTGTTCAAGTAGCTCTCCTGTTTGAGATAAACCCTTATTCAGCAACTTGTTTTTGATTTGTAAAAACAGGCCAGATAAGCCTCTCTTGCTGAGGTTATCTGGGCTCTTTCAGAGACTTGCAGACTAACCGTGTGCCCGGGCACCGTCTGCAGCCGAGCCTTACATAACAACAATTTTTTTTTGGCTTTGCAGAATGAGGCATGAAAATTTAGGCAAATATGCTTGGGAACCTCCAAATTAAAACAGGAAAAGATAACAGGACTAGTTTGTTGAACTAGATAAGATATGAGCATGCAGCCTCAAGGGATCCTGTTTCAGAAGATTAATGAAGATTCTCAAAGGTAATGAGCCAAAAATGCAAGAGCTTCTCTGAGAGAGGAAGGAAAGAGTTTTATTTTGTTGCTTCCTCACACAAGCGCCTTTGCCTACACGTGAGAAGCATGACGCCTTTGGAACAATCCTACCTAAAGCAGAGGTAGATCTCGCATGCTTACGCGCTGTGCCCTCTTACTTCCTGGAACACTCATCTGTCTGTAACACCCACTTTGGCATTTGATTACCCCTTCTGTGTCTTATTTTCACATTTTCTATTATTCTTGTTTTTCCAAACACCAAGGGACACTTACTAAGTTTTACAAGGGGGACATCTCATTCGGCTTACAGTAGATATCGTCATTCTTGTACACTTGATCTCATTCAGTATTTGGGGCAAATTTGTGAAAAGCATTTTATTATCGCCATTGTTTTGGTCTTGGAAAGAAAACAGAGATTTAAGTAACTTAGGTGGAGGAGCCTGGACAGGAAGCCCTGTTTGTCTCACTCCCACACTCTGCTTTCCTAATGATACTGTAAATTCCTTGGAAGCACACATGGATCCCAATTGAATTGAATTTATTGTTCTTGGAATGTTATTTCACTAAGTCAACTCAGGCCTGAGAGAGGTAAAGCACATGGCTAGGTCACCAGTATTTATAAAAAATCCTTCACATCTTATTTGATCTTCAAAATAATCCCCTGAGAAGGAACTATTATTACTAACATTTACAGATGGAAATATGGAGGCTTAGCGTGGTTAAGATTGACCTTGTCCACACAGCTAATAAGTGATCAGATAGAAATTCAAACTTGTATACATTTGATACTAGTTTCTAAAGTTTTATCCATTCTACTGACAAGTATATTAGTGAAGCATTGAGCTTTTAACCACCCAGCCTTGATATGTGGACTTTCTACTATGGACTGAATATTGGCTCCACCCCTTTCCACCTTCCAGTTCATATGCTGAAGTCCTAAGCCCTGGGTGATGGTAGTAGGAGGTGGGGCCTTTGGAGGGTGATTAGGTCATGAGGGTGGAGCTCTGAAGAGGCTCTAGAGACCCCTCCTCCCTTTCACCATGTTAAGTTATAAAGTCCTCATGAAACATCAAATGTGTTAGTGCCTTGAGCCTGGACTTCCCAGCCTCCAAAACTTTGAGAAATAAATTTCTGCTGTTTGCCATTATAAGCCTATGGCCTTTTATTATAGCAAACTGAAGGGATTGTGATATCTTCTCGCTGAAAACACCTCCTTCCTCACACTGTGATTTTCTGTGACCAGGGTTATCTTCATCCATTCCTCACCACTTTTTAAAAATTAATTTTCATTATAACAGATCTCCTGTGTATAAAAAACACAGGGAGTACCACTACAGAGATTCATGGTGCAAGCAGTATTTTGATTTCCTGTTTGCTTTGGGTTTTTTAAATGAAATGAAATATTATAAACACTAGTTGAAATTCCTGTTATTCTTTCCTATTTCATTTTCCTCTCTTTTCTGAGGCAATAGCTATATTGAAGCTGTTGTTTCAAATCAATATAGTTGTCATTCACCTTTACATATTTCTATTATATGGGTATTAATAATATATGTATATATATATAATATTAATTTATTTGCTTACTAATAAAAGTATCATTTGGAATACTTGATTATAAAACTTTCCAAAATTTTACTTTTGTGATTTATCCATATTGACACATACCACAATAATTTATTTTTTAAAATATATTTTATTGATTTTTTACAGAGAGGAAGGGAGAGCGATAGAGAGCTAGAAACATCGATGAGAGAGAAACATTGATCAGCTGCCTCCTGCACACCCCCTACTGGGGATGTGCCCGCAACCAAGGTACATGCCCTTGATAAGAATTGAACTTGGGACCTTTCGGTCCGCAGGCTGACTCTTTAGCCACTGAGCCAAACCGGTTAAGGCAATAATTTATTTTTTATAGTGCCAAACGATATAGTACTACAATTTATCAGTGTTTTTATTAAAGGTAATTTTCCAAATATTTGCAAAATTTTGTAATCGGTGTTACTTGTTGAATAGGAATGCTGTTGACTTTAAAAATTTTTGGCCTTATATTCAGAAACCCTTCAAAAAGCTCTTATTAGATCTAAAATATTCTCTCTAGATTTTTCCATGAGGATAATTATATTGTCTGCACATAATAAGTTTTTATATATTCTAATCATGATACCTTTTTTCTTGCTTTGCCCTTTAGTTAGTGCAAATGTTAAATAATAGCAGCAATAAGGTCATTTAAAAATTATACTTTACTTTAAAGGGTATACTTCTAAAATTTCATCATTTGATTGATGTTTGCTGTAAGTTTTTGGCAGAATACTTAATCAGGTTAGAAAATGTTCCCTTTCCTTCTTTTTTTTACTAGGCTTTTTTTAAATTTTGAGATTTTTGAATTTTATAAAATACACTTTCAAAATCTATTAAGCTTTGTTTATTATTCAGTTTTTATTATCAATTCCTTTCGGAGGCCTCACAATGTAAGGGGACCAAAGTCCTTGGCATAGTCTTCCACCTCCATCAGTGACTCATAACCCATTCTGTGTGCATGAGTGGAGAATTAAGAAATCGCAGATGTTCAGACTCCATCTCAAGAGTCTGAATCAATTGTTCTAGGCGGGGTTTTGGGTTTGCCTGCTTTTAAAAAACTTCTTTAGGTATTTTTACCCAGAGTTAGAAGTAGTATCATAAAAGTACTTTAAAAATGATTATGGTTGGAGAGTGATAGAGAGATCAAAGGATGATTTACCAGAATAGGATATATTTTTCTTTAAAAAATATATTATTTACTCTTATAAGCTCTCTCTCTCTCTCTCTCTTTCCAATGACAGTTTTTTTTCCCCATGACTATATACATTTAAAAAATGTTATTAAATTTATTGGGGTGATATTGGTTAATAAAATTATATAGCTTTCAAGTGTACAGTTTTTTTTAATGTATTTTATTGATTTCTTACAGAGAGGAAGGGAGAGGGATAGAGAGTTAGAAACATTGATGAGAGAGAAACATTGATCAGCTGCCTCCTGCACACTCCCCTACTGGGGATGTGCCCACAACCAAGGTACATGCCCTTGACTGGAATCAAACCTGGGACCTTTCAGTCAGTAGGCTGATGCTCTACCCACTGAACCAAACTGGTCAGGGCTCAAGTGTACAGTTTTATAACACATCACCACCCAAAGTCAAGTCCCCTTCCATCATCATTTATCCCCCCTTTACCCTCTTCTACTTGTCCTACCACCCTTTTTCTCTGATAATAACCATACTGTTGTTATTCCTATGAGTTTGTTTGTTTGTTTTTATTTTATTTTTTGCTTAGTTCCTTGACTGTATTTTATAGGATATAGAATGGAACTTTTCAAATGAACAAACTATGTCTTGCTAGGTGCTTTTAGATTGCCTTACCATGGAAACATAACCGTTTTGATTTAATTGTATGCATTTGCTACAGATAAAATATTTTCTTTCATTCTCTAAGAGAGTTTAAATATTATCCTTTTCCTTCCCTGAGGCAAATGTAAGTAATTTTTTTCAAGAGCCAGACTCCAAGAGAAAAAGATCTTCAAAGTCTATGGAGACAAAACAAGCAAGGGGCCTTGGGAGGAGTACAAATAAGACTTTAAAAAAAAGATTGCTAAACCAGTAACTACCTCTGTGCACCACAGTAATGGGGAGGAAAACAGGATCTCCCCTCTAAGATGAAGATTAAAGGGTACTTTGTAAGTATGGTCAATAACAAGGGTGGGGAACGTCTGGCCCAAGGGCCACCTAAGACCCTCAAAATCAATTAGTCTGTCTCTGCCAAGGCATGAGGGGTGAGTTAATTAAATGTCTGACTAAATATAGCAGGCTAATTTTTATGTTGATAGTTTTGTATGACCCTTGAATGATGTTATAAATATCCAAATGGCCCTCGGCAGAAAAAAGGTTCCCCACCCCTGGTCTACAACTTGTTTGAAATCTTAGACCCCCTAACTCAGAACTACTGGGTCAGCACTTGCAGTTTAACAAGATTCCTGGTGAACATAAGAACACTACAGTTTGAGAAACGCTAGTCAACTGAAGCAACATTTCTCAACCTTGGGTGCACAATGTTATCATGGGGGCGACAGAGGAGGACATTAAAAAATGGAATGCTTGGGTCTTCTCTAGAGATTCTGACTCGGGCTGGGAAGGAGTATACTAAGATCACTTGGCAAGGAATTGGCTCCAATTGATGGAGAGGAAAATGGGAGTTAGTATATCCTTAGTGATCTTAGTTGGATGGTACTAGCCAAGAAATTAGTGAAGCAATTCAACATGCATTTAAAATAGATTTTCTTTACATTTTATTAAAGAACATCAATTCTGCCTGCCCACTGTGGCTCAGTGGTTGGAGTGTCCACCTATGAACCAGAAGGTCACGGTTTGATTCTTGGCCAGGATTGCTGAATCTATGATTCTCTCTCATTGATGTTTCTATCTGTCTCTCCCTCTCCCTTCCTCTCTGAAATCAACAAAAATATATTTTATAAAAACATAATTTAAGGGGAAAAAAAGGATATCAGTTCTTCTATAGTTTCTTTCCAAGTTGACAAATAGAATTATCTTTTATTCAGTAGAATATCACAACATGGTTTTGTGTGTTAGCATGACAGAAATAATCTTTCTCACTCATTTTTTTTGGACATCCACAATCACATATAAGAATAGTACTGAATCATAGTCTCTTTACACTTAAATCCTCTAATTTTTTTCCTACCTCATTTCTTGAGCCAGCTACCCAGAATTTCTGTTTGTTTCTTTCTCATACGTTTCATGAAAATGCTATGCTTCTTTTGCAAACATCTTTTCCACTTAGAACGACATTGTTACCTCTTGATCCTGCTTCATAATCATTGAAAACATTACTTCCTTCATTTTTTCCTTGCTTGCTTTTTCTGTGACAAATTCCATTTGCCTCTATAATTATACTTGCCAACCATCCTGACTCAAACTTACTCCCATTATAGTACCAAGAAGATATAACTGATTATATAATTTTGCTTCAGTTATTTACTCTATCAATGAATTTACATTCTCCTATTTTATGAAATTTCTAGCTTTTGGGACTAGGCACTACGACTTACATAGTTTTGCTGTTTTCCAATTCTGAGTATATGGTGCCATTCAAGGATACATTGACTACATACTTTTATAGAAAAAAATAAAAGAAAAAATGCATGTATTGTTATATTTAAAAAATTGAATAAGATTTTATGTTTTGAGAGTAAAGTGATTTTGGAAAGTTATGGTAGCATGTTGACTACCCTTTTATAAGTTGTCCTAGGATTTTGTATAGTTGTAAATAGTATCTGAACGAGGTATTGAAAATTCCTAATGTGTTTGTCATGAGTATCATTTTTAGTTAGGCGGCAGATAAAACCTTACTGACAAATTTTTCATATGGTTTTCCTCCTCCTGTTAACAAATCTTTCATATGGTTTTCCTCCTCCTGTTAACAAGGAAAGGCTCATATTCTATGTCTAAAATGTTTCTATATAGTTTACAAACTTAATACCCAGGTATTTAGAAAATCCACTCTTACCCTCAAATTATAGGGTCCTTAAGAAGCTATTTTCAAAGTTCCTATAAATAAACTTAAACTAAAAAAAAAAAGCCAAAAAAATACAACCTCTGTTTCTCAGTATATACAGAGCAAAGAGAAGGGGTAGAAAGGCAATATGGAAAGAGTAGAAAGAATAGTGTCATATAAAACTTACCAATCATATTTCTCTCTCTTTTCCCCCCTTCTTTCTCTATTCTTTAGTTCTATTTCCCCCTGAAGTAATTTTAAGGATCCTAAAGGGGTATCTTATGTGTTCAAGGAAGGGTTCACCAATTTTTGTGTCTTCTAGCTTCTGCTCTTTCCTCCTTCCGAGTTCCAGATGGTTATAGTGATGACTTCTAATATTGACAATATTTAAAACTAACTCCTGTACCACTGAACTCAGTACCCAGGCTTCCAGGACTCCACAAAGGCAACACCTGCAATTTAGAATTGGCTAGATGCTACTACTGACCTTGGTTTTCTCTAAATCTGGGCCAGGAGTCCCAGTGGTCCAAGTTATCTCCCAAGAGATGCATGCCTGATCATCTTAGTAAGAATGGCTATTCTTTTATTTCCTGAATTGAAAACATGAAGTATTTTCTTGCTCATTGCACAAATGCCAGACATAGTACAATATTTGAATGAATGAGTGAAGATCACTTAAGCATTTTATTAAGTTTATCTATTATTAGGCTTTGTCCTCAGAGATTATGAATCACGGACTAGAGTTGAATCTAGGAGACTGATTTTTACAAAGTGCTGTCATGATTCTGCAGGTGATCTATCTGGGGACTATGGGTTAAGTAACACTGCTTTAAGAGCAATAAATATAGGACTTAGCCAAATTCTACATGTAAATTGGGTTCTTCCTTTGGAAAGAAAAAAATTAACTCACAGGAACTCCAGAAGGTAAATGATACATTAATTTACTTAGTAATTTATTTACATCTATCTGTACCTAATTACATCATTTATTTTAGGGATGCCAATTTTAAATCAAGAGCTATTTTCATTAGGAATTAATAACCTAGTGATGATTGATCAGAGGCAAAGTTCTGGTCCTGGTCCATTAATATATATATTGATTTCAGAGAGGAAGGAAGAGGGAGAGGGAGAGATAGAGAAGAGATGATGAGAGAGAATCATTGATTGGCTGCTCACTGTACATCCCCTACTTGGAATCAAGCCCACAACCTGGACATGACCTCCTCATTCATAGGTTGATGCTCAATCACTGAGTCATACCAATTGGGCCACTCTTTCCCATTTATATGTTGGACTTCCGAATAGAACTTGCTTGGGAAGGAAGATCTGCTGGAAATGAGTAAATAAACAAATGCAATGATTGACAGATGGCTGTTGTTAGTTGTATTAGTTTTCCTGAGCTGCTCCACAAAGTGTGACCCCCACTTTTGTTTGCTACCAGCATGGCATTCCAGAATCTTCCACTAGGTGACCCCTTTGTGTTGACAGAGCTCCAGCAGTGTTCACAGGAAGCTGGGTCTCTGTAAACTGTGGATGTGAGGAAGCTGTGTGCTCTCAGATCTCCATGTAGCCACTGAATTAATGTGGTTTCTTCTGAAGAGAGGTGGCTCCATGAAATATTAACCAGATCTAGCTTCAGGGATACAGGCTTAATTCCTGCTGTGTCATCAGCCCTTTTGAGCATAAAACTTTTCAAGTGCTGGAAAGTTTCCTGGAGTCAGTACTATTCTTTCTGGCTTTTTCTTCAGTTCGTCTAAGTGAAATCGCAATAAAAGTTGCTGAACTATACAGAGGTCAAGTTCATCAGGGGATTTTAAAAAAATTATCTTTATTGTTGGAAGTATTAGAGATGTCACCTCCCCCCCCCCCCGCCCCCGCTCGCTCCCATTGACCCCTTTCACCTTGCTCCCTCCCCTCCCCAGGCCTTCACTGCACTATTGTCTGTCCATGGGTTAGACAATATATCCATATAAGTTCTTTGGTTAATCTCCTCCCTCCACCCCCTCTTCCCTCTGAAATTCATCAGTCTGTACTATGCTTCAATGTCTCTGGATCTATTTTATTTATCAATTTATTTTGTTCATTAGGTTCCACAGATGAATGGAATCATGTGATACTTGTCTTTCTCTGCCTGGTGTATTTCCCTTAGCATTATACTCTCCAGGTCCCTCCATGCTCTATCAAACGGTAAGGGATCCTTCTTTTTTACAGATGCATAATATTCCATGGTGAAATGTACCGCAGCCTTTTTATCCACTCATCTACTAATGGGCATCTGGGTTGTTTCCAGATCTTAGCTATTATAAATTGTGCCGCTATGAACATAGTGGTGCATGCGTTCTTTCTGATTGGTGTTTCAGGACTCTTAGACTAATTCCTATAATTGGGATCACTGGATTAAACGGCAGTTCTATATTTAATTTTTAAAAGAAACTCCATACCGTTTTCCATAGTGACTGCACTAGTCTGCATTCCCACCAACAGTATACAAGGGTTCCCTTTTCTCCACTTGTCATTTGTTGATTGTAGCCATTCTGGCAGGCGTGAGTTGATACCTCCTTGTCATTTTAATTTGTATCTCTCTGATGATTAGTGACTTTGAGCATTTTTTCATATGTTTCTTGGCCATCTGTATGTCCTCTTTGGAGAAGTGTCTACTTAGGTCCTATGCCCAATTTTAATTTGGACTGTATGTCTTTCTTTTGTTAAGTTGTAAATTTGGAAATTAACCTCATCACATATATCATTGGCAAATGTATTCTCCCATATAGTGGGATCCCTTTTCATTTTGTTGATGATTTATTTTGCTGTGCAGTATCTTTATTTTGATGTAGTCCCATTTGTTTATTTTTTCCTTTGTTTCCCTTGCCCTAGGAGATGTATCAGCAAGCATATTGCTGTGAAATATGTCTGAGATTTTGCTGCCTTTGATTTCTTCTAGAACTTTTATGCTTTCACAAGTTGCATTTAAGTCTTTTATCCATTTTTAGTTTATTGTTGTGCCTGGTGTAAGTTGGTGGTCTAGTTTCATTACCCTCTGAGATGTGAACTTCAAATGGTTAGGGAAAATTTTGTAAATACAATGAATTTTACCTGAGGTTAATTTTTGCTAATTTGATTAAATATTTGTTAACTTTTTAAATATTTTTTACCTGAACTACATTTTCAGTAAGTACTTCCTGAGCATAATTTAGTAGTTTATATGACTTACTGTTTTCTTTGTCATAATTTATTTTAAAATTATAATAGAGTCATTTTTTAGAGTTCCAAATGGTAGCAGAAAATCTATATTCATCTCACTAACTCCCATTATGATTTTAGATTCTCTCTCTCTCTCTCTCTCTCTCTCTCTCTCTCTCTCTCGATGCATTACAGTATTACTAACTATATGCAGTGTTATATAGCAAATCTCTAGAACTTTTTCATTTTGTGTGACTGATACTTTATTTCTGTTTTTTCCTTCTTTCAGCCCTGGCAATCACCTTTCTGGTTAATCAGTTTGACTACTTTAGATACCTCATATGCCTGGGTTCATGCATTATTTATTTGTCCTTGTGTGACTGATTTATTTCACTTATCGTAATGTCTTCAAGTTTCACCAATGCTGTAGTATATGAAAGGATTTACCTCTATTTTTAATGGCTGGTCTTGAAAGATTCCAATCTTGGATGAAATAAAATTTTTCATATATTCTGTGATATTCCCATGTAGGAGAAAAGCACAAACCCATTATGCTAGAGGGCCACCATGACTACATGGAAATTTTTTTTTTTTATTTATCTAATTAATTAATTTAATTTCTTTAGACAAGAGGAGCAGGTTAAGGTTTATCTCTTTTTTTATAGTAGTTCCGCATTCATCTTCATTGATGTTACTTTACTGACATAGTATTCCATTCATTTCCATGTTAGGCCTAAAGGAATGTTGCAGACAAAGCTTTCTATTGGGGCAAGAAATACAAACCCACTCAGAGTTGCCCAGGTTAAAAGGGAGTGAGAGTTATTGTAAAGAGGCAGAGGGATGAGGTGTTGAAGTACAGTAAAATTTCAAGTGAAATGGAACTAGAAATAATTAAGTCAAGAGCTAGGATGGATCTTACCTCTCCAGAGTCTCAAGGACTCTCTCATCTCCCCCCTTTTCTCCTGGAGTCTGCTGTATTGTTCCCTCTCTTCATCAGCTTTCTGTCCATATGTCTCATGAGTTTGCATGTGGCCCGATCACAACTGTTTATTGTACATGCCCCATGTGATTAATAGATTCAAAATTATAAAACAGAATGGGTTGGCCCAATCAATCTTTTTTCACCACATTATAGGTCTTAGGCAAGCTGCTGGATGGGACCCACCGGAAAACTTCTGTTCAAATCATATGCGGATCAATGGGCAACTGAAGTGGTGGGTTACATGTGGACACTGTGGGCCTCCTACAGAAACTCTGGACATCAAATGTAAGTGAGACATCACAATCCTGTCGATCTTAGATGTTTGATATTTTTAATGGTACTAAATAAAATCAAACGTATCCTTGAATTTCTTATTAGAAGGGCAAATGGCTATAATTATAGCCATAAACTTTCCTTATAAGAGTTTTAAAACTGGTGGTGATTATACAGATACTGTAGTATGACGTCAATGTGGACATGACCAGGAGGTTTACGATATATTTTTATGTTAGTGTTTTCATTATTTGACCCACAGAGCAATTTCATGTATGCTAATTTACTTTATTTGACTATATTAGATATTAGTATAATTCCTTACAAAGTCTACTGTTTATTTTTTTTCCATTAGTTAACCACACTTTTTATCAGTTACTTCTCGTATGCAGAACATATTTCTAATCAGTTTGAGGACCACCAAAAGGAAAGACCCGTAATCCTTTCTTTAAGAATCATTTGTTTTGCTGAGATAGGATTAAAAACATGCTTGGAAAAACGAGATGGAAGATTGTCTTAGATTATAGAAGATTAATATAGATTAAACAACATATAATTTAGTGTTGTGGGACTATGAGATTATTGCAGTTAGGCTTTTCTTCAAAGTTCAAAAAGAAAGTAAAATGTGAGAAAACAGCAACAATGTATGTAGAACTCAGAGAAATGGGGACTGAATTCTATTATTCTCACTGACAAATAGACCAAGGTGTTATGCTTCTGTGGTATCTTGGACTTAGGGAGAATTTAATTGACTAAAGTATTTGGAAAAAAATTGGAAAAGTGAACAAATACTTTACTTTGAAATTTTGACTTCTGAGATCTGGAAAGATTGAATCATGTTCCTCAAACATACTTGTAAGTGTTCCTTCTCTGCTTTTTATGGACATTACAATGTCAATTGTAGAGGAGATGATGTATTTTTATCATTATTTTAATATGGGTTTTCCAGTGTTTTGACATATATATATATATATATATATATATATATATATATATATATATTCTATGTGAGAATAGTAGTGATTGAAGAAAGATGTATTAATTATATATTTCCAAGTAATAAATTAGCCCCAAACTGAAGACAAACAATAAACCTTTAGTAGCTAAGAGTTTCTATTGGTAAGTAATTTGGGAGTAGCTGAGCTAAGTCTTCTGGCTCAGTTTTTTTTTTTTTCTGAGGTTGTATTCATGATGTTGGCTGGTCCACAGTCATCTGAAGGCCTGACCGAGGCTGGTAGATTTGTTTCCAAGATAGCTCACTCATGTAGCTATTGGCTGGAGGTGTCAATTACTTGCTGGCTGTTACTAGGAGTGCTCAATTTCTTGTTGGGTATTGCCAGGAGGCCTTGGTTCCTTGTTGAGTGTTTTTAAAATGTGTAATTCCTCATCTGAGGGCTGCTTGAGTATATTCATGACATGGCAACTGGCTTTCTCAGAGTAGATGATCCCAGAGAGCCAAGTGGAAGTCACAATGTCTTTTATAACCCAGCTTTAAAAGTTGCATCCTGCAATTTATTCAACACTCCATGGGTTACACAGGTCACTTGTGTTCAGTGTGGAAGGAACTACACAAACACCCACATCCTGGGAGGTGGGGGGCCTCCTGGAAGACTGGCTCGCAGAATAGCCCTTGAAAAACAAAGTCAGCAAACTGCAGGCTCAGACTGAAAATACTCTCTCAGAAAGAAGCCCAGCATAGGATCAGGTCTTGTTTTATGAGAGGCCTGCTGGAAACATGCCTCCATCCACTTTTTTAGACAGAAAGCAGGGGTGGGACAGAAAGAATGTTTGCTTAGTTTCCCAAGAATATTTCCTACTATAGTAGTGTTACTTATTGGTGGAGACAAATGTCTTCAAACTTTATTGATTTTTGTACCTTTATAGTAAAAATATATAGCATATATGTTATTCATACATGTGTATTTACTTATACATTATATACCCATAACATTGTCAATACATATACTAAATGTCGCCGACTCTTTTCTTATTTATGTTGATAAAAATGAACATAAAAAAAAGTTTTACTATTTTTCTCCCATACCTTAATGAGTACTTTTTATACCACACACCTAGACCACTTGTCTACATGATGATTAGACGAAAGTAATTGTTTCACTTGATGAAAACATGAAGGAAAAGAAGCAGTGTGTGATAGAGAATTCAAACAAGAGTGGTCAAAATGTCCACCCCATAGGAAGATAAGCAAGGTGTGACTTATTCCAATGGATTTTCTGGGGTTTTAGTTACCAATGGCAAATCTCTCCATATCTACCTCTCCTTTGTGGTTTTAGAAACTGGATAGCATATTTGACAGCCAGCATTTCTAGCAAATCTATAGACAGGATTAATTCTTCCTCTAGTCTTTTTCATGGTACAAAGGGAGAAATCTCATATGTAAATTGGGTGATGTCCTAAATATAATGAAGACTGTAGAACAATGGTGTTAATGTCCCAAAGTTATTAGGTTTGATAGCTATTTGGAAAAAAATGCATTATCCCACTTCTATCCCAGTGTATATCTATTGCCTGACCTGTGGACATCAAAGGCAGAAGAAAAAATGAAAACAGTATCTTTAATAATTATCTCTTCCTCTGGTCAACCCAGGATTAAGAACAGAAATGTACGTAAGAGGGAATCTGTTGAACATGGACTTTTTTTTACAGAGCGATGCTCTTCCTGTGACTGGAAAACCCCAGTGGAATGCAGAAATTACCAAATAGCTCCAAAGTAAATTTTTTTCATTGTGTTCATTTAAGTGTGCTTTTTATAAATATGGCCCCTTGGGGTAAAAACTCTTCTGCATTTTAGAAATCAGACAACAGCATTAGCCTTTGTCTGAATGTTAGCATATCTTCATATGTGGCACACACAAATGCTAATTCTTTATTGACTAGTCGCAGTTAACGCACTTTAAAAAATTGCATGTGTTTGCAAAAAGCCCTAAATGGCTAAATCCACATTCAACCACAATTACTTGGTGTATAATTTAACTTTAACCCCCTCTGCCCCTCTGAATTGTGAAATATAATTTAACCAGGATGGCAGATTTACTTGGCAAAGTAAAAATATCAAGGAGAGCTTAGTGCCTTATTTTGATTGCCCCCTCTAAATATAAAAATTCAGGAAGAATACCAGTTTACATCCCTGTTCAGCTGAAGGCATCTTTCTCTCCTAATGTCTAAAGATGGTTATTGATTTTCATGTGCAACTTTCTCACTGTCCTTTTATAAACTGGAAAAATATATTGTGTTGGAAATGGTGATGTCTGTAAAATATATGCTCCTCTTTATATTTTAAAATGCTATAAGTATTAGAGGGAGAACCAGTGGTATAGACTCTTTAGATTTCACTTTCAAAAGAAAACTACTTTTTTTTTTCTGGATGAGGAAAAAGTTATCTTAGTTTTAGAAATTTAAAGAGGAAATATGCTGAAATGATCATAAGAAAACTTCTCGGAGAAGTGGATGGATAATGTGTTACTCTGCTTCCTTAATTGTTCATAATAACCTGATTATTAATTTTATAAGGAGGAAAAAATGTAGAATTGAAAACAATTCGGAATTTGGTAGTTCATGATGGCACCTATATAATCTAAAAACATCACATATTTTAAAATTGAGGTAACTGGGTTTTGGAAACCCAACACAGAATTTGAAAAACAAATAAGGCAAGTATTAGTTTAGGCTTTAGGAGTGAATACTTTCTGTCTTGGACAATTGTAGGCAAATTTCAGGATAGATGTTCATGCACGGCCAGACTATAAATGGATTATAGTTACTCCCCTGAGTAGTTTTGTTTTCAGATAAATTTAGAAAAAACTCCTCGATCTCTTCCTGAATGCACATCAGTAAAGCTGGGAATCTTTCCAACAGAGCATAGAGGGATTTATCCAGAGCCTGAACTTCTGTCACACTAGGAATGTCAGATAAGTACTTGGGCTGAGAACATCACTGTCAGTGCCTTTACTAGTCTCTATAGTAAATTCTGCATTTATAGGCTACATGTGAGAACTTCATGACCTCAGGTCAGAGAAGAGGGTTGGATTCATCGCCTGCATAGATAACAAATGATTTGAAAATAACTGGACTTGCAATTGCTTCTACAATTGGGAGGCCCTAAATATTACAGTCTTCAAAGACAATGAAGAAAGAAAAAAATAACAGAGCAACAATATATAAGAAGAATCTAAATAAATTTGAATGGCTAAAACTTGAAGAAAAAAACAAGGAGGATATAGTTATGTTAGCTACATATTAATGAACGTTAAAAGTAGTAAGGCATTAAGAAAGAAGAAATGAAGGAAAACACAATAATTATGAAAATCAATTTAAAGCTTACAGTTTAGTTCAAAGACACATACCCTTATAGTATCATTCTGTATTAATGGATCCTACTTTTGTACCATATGACAGCATTTTAAAAATATTGAAAAGGGCTGTTACTGTAAGAGTTTGGTCATAATAATGAAATTTAACTCTAGAGTTGGTAAATACAGTAAGTACAGAAAACAATGTTTTCCAGTCTTAAAGACTTAGTGCAGCTAACGCAAAACTAAACCCCAAAATAATGACATTATTACCACCACCACCACCACCACCACACACACAAAAAAAGCTTAAGTTCCTGGGACTGCAGCTTGAGAGATCTTTTGTAAAGAATATTTTGGAAATGTCTGTTGGTGCTTCTATTGTGATGTCCATTTGCTCTAAATTGTTCAGTATGTACTATGTATCCTATATAATAAGAGATGAATATGCTAATTATCCATTACACCTTGATGTCACGACCAATCTACAAGTGGTGGAGAGCTACAGGAGGGCGGGGCAGTGAGTTACAAGCAGCGGAGAGCTACTAGGGGCGGTGGGCAGGGCTATTAGTATACAAATAATTCTTGTTCTCATCCTATAACTGAGAATATAGTTCAGAAGATGAAAAGTACAGTAAACAACATATTTTAGGCTCTTGTTGGGATTCTGTCAACTTTAATACTAAAAAGAGCTAGCATTTCTGTAGTCGTTCCTCTGTGCCTGGTGCTGCCATAAACTTGCAGGTGTGTAGACTCTTAACATATAATCCATAGAACAGCTGTGGAGTCATAAGGATTATCCTTATTCTGCAGGTGAGGAAATCAAAGTCGCCCAGAATTTGAATCCAAACCATCTGATTCCAGAGTCAGTAGCACCATTTTCTACTTAGTTCGTTGTGTTCGAGTTTCAGTAGCTGTCTTGGTTTTCTCTTTCTCTCCTCAAATGAGTCATGCTATTTTCCCCCTTAGGGTGTCCATTCTGATTAAATTAATTACTTTTCCCATCTTCACCAAAGCCAGATCTGTTCATTTTCAGATAGGATTTCAAATTATATATATTTTTCAGAGAAGCACTCTTAGTACTCTGGACTTCACCTTCATGCCACTTAACATGATTATAATAAAACAGTCTTGGCCTTGTTCATATAACTTCTGTATTGTTGCATGCAATGCTAATTCTTGAGGGAGCGATTGACTTTGGTCACCTTTGCGTTTCAGTTCAGCGTTTTGAGTCAAGTGGGTGTTTAGTAAATAGCTGTTGAATGAATGAATGAATGAATGAATGGAATGGAGGAAGACTGCATTTCTGTTCTTAATTGAGAGCATAAAGTCCAGAATATATACATACATACATACATATACATACACACACACACACACACACACACAATCTCAAAGCATATGTTTACAGTCAATGGAATAGAAGCTGGCACATTTTTAAAGCATAATTAAGTATGTTTTGCATGCCATTTGTGCTCTTCTCTGGTAAACTTAAAAGCTTACACGTACCCCTGTCTTTATCCTCTTATGGTTAAAAAATTTTTAAAAACTCAAGCCATAGACCAACTTCATTAATAAGCTTTACATTTAGTATGAATCAAACTGGTTGGAAACTTAGTAATTTTCCATTCATTGGTTAAATTCTCCGTGAATATTTCCTTTCATAATGAAAGTATTTCAACTTAATGAAGTGTTAGTTACTGGAACAAAAATTATAGCCTCAAACGAATTAATGGTCCCACCAAATTGTGCTGGCTCTAACCACAGTGCTATTGCTGGTTGAGGGGCCAAGAGAGGTTTTAAACAGGCCCCAAACTGGAGGAGGCCACTTACATCCCCAGGAGTCCCAGCGCTGTGGAAACACAAAGATAGATTTTAAAGTTGAAACAAAGCAAAACAAAATGAAACAAACAAACAAAAGAGATTTTTATTTCACAAGACCTTAAGCTAACTATTTGTACAAAACCAAAAAAATCTTGGCAAGTTTATTAGATTAAAAGCTATTTGATCTCAGAACCATCGGTTTTCAGATGAAAAATATCTCCATTCAGACTCTGGTAAGCGGACTCTCTTTAGGAAAAACATCCAAATCCATAGCATTCCTTTACTTTCTGTTAGAATTGGTTCTTATTAACTTTTTTCTGGTGAAGGGAGTAATAACTGCACTTCTGGATATTGATATGCTAGGGAAATAGCACACATTTTGTTTTCTTATCTCATTGAAAAATAAGGAACTGTGTTCGTATCTGTATGAAAAAAAATCTGTGATTTTATGTAGGAAATGAAGAAATCAGTGTTTGCTGAAGAGTGTCTACAATAAAAAAATAAAGGAGATTTTAGCTTTTTAGTTATAAAAATTGAGTTAGAAGATAAAGAGAACCTAAACAGATTTATAAATATTCTTGTCATAAATTTGAATTTACTTATCAGAGAATGAAATGTTTGCTTACAGTTTGCTAAACACAGGTGAGATTATGTAAATAAGGATGGAGTGTTGAATGTAGAAATAACTTGTGACAGTATCATTTAAATATTTGATTTCTGTTCCAGTGATAACAAAA
Source organism: Murina feae (assembly GCA_004026665.1). Taxonomy (NCBI): domain Eukaryota; kingdom Metazoa; phylum Chordata; class Mammalia; order Chiroptera; family Vespertilionidae; genus Murina; species Murina feae. The sequence continues at coordinate 19,836 of PVJC01009656.1, read as the reverse complement.
GGAATATTGTCATTCTGCTTTATAAGCCTTTCTAAATAGAGCAAATATTATGAGTAGTATGTTAGAGTAGAAAATGTTATGTTATTATTAATGATCCAAATATATTTCAATAAATTGAATGCTTTCTTAATGACATATGCATTGTATTTCCAGATTTAAAATTCATTATGGTTCTCTTTCTATTCTAGAATTCTATGATACATACAAATTTTTGGCCTTTTTTTTAGAAAAAAGAAATGTTGTTGTTTATGAACATGGACTAGATCTTGATTATGTTCTTAGGACAAATTCTAGCCTCTTCTTACAACAGACATTGAATAAATACTTAGGGTATAAATATTTACAATAAATATTTTTCCCTCTTTATGTAAATTCAGCTCTTTTAGTTAATAGGAAACATTTCTTAGACATACTGATAAAATTTCCGTGTTCTCATATCCTGAAAGTATGTAAAAACCATTAACCAGATATGGGATAGTTAATATGGCACCTGTATCTGTCAGCCTGGAGATCGTGTCATAACAGTTTTTATCATTACTAATGACTAAATTATCAGACAGATAACGATACTTTCAGATGGTCAATGCATACTTTTATTTTAAATTTAATCATGTTGACTTGGACTTGAATTTTTTAAAACTTACCTCCATTTTATAACTCAGTTTTATTTTGAATTGAAAGAGAAATCAAGACACGTCTTTTTATTGCAGTTGAACATTTGTCTTTTCTGTACTAGCACACTAATAGTGTATTATCAAATTATAACGGTAGTTCTATCTGCTATTTGATACTTTATATAGAAACTAGTCCTCTTGTAATTATCTTCATTTTTTTCTATTTTGTTTCTGATATCTTTTAACATTTTTATTAAAAAGTAGTTATAGAATTTGGATCTGTATTTATATCTAAGTGTATAAAGCTTATCTGTGATTTTTTTGTAGGATGATCATATATCTCAATTTGTTTGGAGATAGTCCCACTTTATATTTGTTATTCAACATAATTATTAATAACTAGAGGCCTGGTGCACAAAAATTGTGCATTAGGGGGAGGTCCTTCAGTCCGGCTGTGGCCTCTTGTAGTCTGGGACCCCTCAGGGGATGTCCACCTGCCGGCTTGTGGCTGGATGGCCTTCTGCTGCTGCATTACCTGCTGCTTGAGCTTCAGCAGCTGCTGCACATGTACAGGCTGGACCACCATGGTCTGTCCTGCGAACTCCATGGAATGGGTGAGTCAAGTGCAGAGGCAGGCTCACCCTGAGTTCTCTGCACTTCCCTGAGTCACTGAGTTGTTCAGACTGAGTGCCTTCTATAGAGAACAACACCAGGATCGGGCCTAAGCTGGCAGTCGGATATCCCTTGCACATTCTGGGACCCTTGAGGAATGTAGCAGTGTGCCAAGCAACAGGCAGCAAGGGAGGAGCCTGAATAAGGGCTGGGCACTATGCTGCTCATGCTCACCCTGGCCTACTGCTACTGCTAAGTAGTGCTGCTGTGGAGTCAGGAAAGGCTTCTGCCATGGCAGCTGCACCCGCCAGCCGTGAGCCTGGCTTCTGGCTGAGCAGTGCTCCCCCTGTGGGAATGCACTGACCATGAGGGGGCAGCTCCTGCATTGAGCATCTGCCCCCTGGTGGTCATTGCGGGTTATAGCTACTGTCTGGTCATCTGGTCATAATGGTTGCTTAAGCTTTTATATATATACTAGGGGCCTGGTGCATAAAAATTTGTGCACTCGGGGGGTCCCTCAGCCCAACCTGTGCCCTCTTACAGTCTGGGACCCCTTGGGGGATGTCCACCTGCTGGCGTGCCTGGCCAGTCTGGGTGAGGGGCTGAGGGTTGTTTTCAGGCTGCCCACAGCTCCTATTGACCCAATGTCCCAGTGAGGCTGGCTGGAATCAGGTTCTGAGGTTTATTTATCTTCTATAACTGAAACTTTGTTGCCTTGAGCAGGGGCCTAGTCAGGCAAGGAAGCCTCCTGTTTGCTTCAGCTTTGTGGCTTCTATAATTGAAACATTGTTGCTTTAAGCAGAGGCTCGGCCGGCCTAAGCAGGCAGTTTCAACTCTATCGCTGGTGCAGTGGAAGCCTCCTGTTTGCTCTAGCTCCATGGCTGCCAGCTGCCATCTTGGCTGGGTTAATTTGCATACAGCTACTCCGATTGGTGGGCTTGGCTTGGCTAGTAGGCGTGGCTTAGGTGTCTCGGAGTGATGGTTAATTTGCATATTACCCTTTTATTAGACTAGAGGCCCGGTGCACAAAAATTTGTGCACTCAGAGGGGTCCCTCAGCCCAGCCTGTGCCTTCTCGCAGTCTGGGACCCCTCGGGGGATGTCCATCTGCTGGCTTAGGCACACTCACCAGGAGATCAAGCCTAAGCTGACAGTCAGACATCCCTCTGGCAGCGCAGGGGCCCTCGGGGGATGTCCACTTGCCAGCGGGAAGCAGGCCTAAGCTGCAGTCGGACTTCCTTGGTGCTGCTGAGGAGGCAGGAGAGGCTCCCTCCACCACTGCTGTGCTGGCAGCTGGCAGCCTGGTTTTTAGCTAAGCAGAGCTTCCTCTGTGGGAGTGCACAGACCACCAGGGGGAAGCTCCTGCATTGAGCATCTGCCCCCTGGTGGTCAGTGTGTGTCATAGTGACCAGTCATTCCCAGTCATTCTGCTGTTAGGGTCAATTTGCATATTACCCTTTTATTATATAGGATATTAGAGGCGCGATGTAGAAATTTGTACAAGGGGCTCAGCTCCCGCTGCCACAGCAGCTGCCTCTGCCTTGGCCCCTGCCACTGTGGCTTCATCCAAAAGGTTGTCTGGTCAAATTAGCATATTATGCTTGTACTATTATAGATGCTCTCTTTTACTCTTGAAAGTGCCACAGCTTGGACAATAAATATAATCACCTTAATGTTACCATCTGAAACAAAATTTCTAGAATTTTTCAAATAGTTTCACATGGTAATCTTGCCAATTGATATTTTAATTTCCCTAACAACTTTTTTTCACCACAGAAGCTGATGCTTCAGTTTTACTTTCCATGATGTATTTGCCTTATTTAAAAAAAATATACTTTTTAATAATAGTAATTCCATAGCTTTGATCTCCACTCTTTGAAATGCTCTTTGGGCATTAACTCATTAATAAAATGAATTAATTAATTAATTAATGAAATGAAACAAGACTGAATTTCTGTGCTTAAATGAGAGTATAAAGTCCAGTATATAATATATATTTTAAAGAAAATAAAATATATGTTTGCATTCAATTTTAGTGAAATAGAAGCAGACACATTTTTTAAACATAATTATTTTTTGTATAGCATTTTTGCTCTTCTCTGGTAAATTTAAAAGCTTACAAGGACACTCTATTTTTCTTCTGTTCTGATTAAACAATTTAAAAAATTTAAATTGGTTTTCACTAATTAAATCATTTGATCGTATGCCATCAAGCCATGAGAGGGTGTCGAAGGGTTTGGGCTGAGAAAAGGAAGATGTAGAGTTACTGAAGAATAGGATTTTTGAAGCCACCATCCCTTCAACTTTGATTCTCGAGATTCACTACATTGAAGAGCTATCATTTACTTTCCATCATTCAGGGAGAGTAGAAACATTAACACACATTGTCAGTTTACTGAACTAAAATATTTTTATTTGGAGGGAGCCAAATAAATTCAGTATATGTCCTAGGTCAGTCACACGACATAATACACATTCACCCAGATATTTTTTATTAAAAAGACTATTCAGTTACAGATCTGAGGATGAGGGTTAAGGAATAAATATTGAGGAACTATATGGGGTAGTATAATAAATTATTATTAATGGCAGCCCCAAATGAGAATTAGCAGAAAGAGAAAATATAGGCTAGAATAGAGTAATAGATCCCAGATTTGGCCCAGAAGAAATACTTCAGACAGGGTTACTATGGTGGACCAGTACAGCTAGAAGAAAGTTATGGTTTGTTTATAATAGTTTTTCATGTACCTGGAATTCAGTGGGCACTTTGATAAAATGCAAAGGAAATAAAATTAGAAATAATGTACATTTTGAAAATAGAAAGACTGAATGATCACAAATGGAGTATAATTATAAGGGAAGGAATGAGTAAAGGTTTTTATAGCAATGTGAACTCCACACCTTAATCCTGAGAGGGAAGTGGAAGAGAGAAAGGTCAGTGGAGCCCAGTTGGGAATATGAGTGCAAGGCTTTTGGCTATCTCTGAAGGTGTCAACCACATGAAGCCCTTTAATAAATTCAGTTGTAGCAAAATATCATAAGGGCATACATTTTCTATCCTTCATACATTGCTGGCTGAACCTGGAAGAATCACTTGGCAAATATAAAGCTTTAATGTGAAAAAAATTTTAAAAGAACAATAAAAACCTTCTTTCAAAGCGTTTTCCATCCCTTGATGTCCCTCTGCCAAGAAAAAATTCTAGCCTTGGGCGATTTCACCCTGTGTATTAAAACTTTGGCAAGGATTACTGTCAAAGAGATTGAGTGGGTGTTCTTTTAGAATTGAAATTATAAATGTGTGCTAGATGTCAGAGGTCACCTTTCTGTCTATTGAAAATGTTCTAAGATCCTGAATAGCTAGAAACATGTAGCAGGCAATGGGGTGGGGGGGATGGGGGGGTGGGAAGTAAGTAGATAGATGTGGAGAAGGCCTGGGGAATTTAAAGAATACCACTTCTTGTCCCCTCCAGCATGTATGACTTGATAGGAAATCATAAGTACTGGTCAGGAAGTTAAAATTATTAGGATCTAACATGAAGTTCAGACCAAAGTTGCCCTTGTAGATTATTTGGGTGTACCTGTCTATAAATCACATTCTTTGTATCTACATTCTAAATCAAATAATTTTCTTCTCACATTGTGAACAGAGAACATTTTTTTTGCATATATACCAAACTATTTTTTCAGTTTTCTTCTTTCTCGTGTTATATTATCTGAGAAGAGATTCAGTCTTCCGCTTTCAATACAGTTTGACCTAAAAAAAAAAATAATTGTTTCAAATAATGGAGATGGGCTAATTAAGAAGATCCCAGGATGAGAAAATGTCTCTGATTAACCTATGGTATAGAGCTAAAAAATACATACGAATATACATATATAAATGTACTAGTACATATACAAGTAATATATATATATATATATATATATATATTAGTAGCCCTGCACACGAATCTGTGTGCCAGTATCTGCAGGGCCAGGCCACTCCTCACCCGCTGCCCAGAGGCTCTCTGTGGCTGGGGTAGAACACTTGTCTTGTCACCACAGCAATGAAGCAAGCATTCCGCCAGGCCACTCACATTGCCCACTCTCAGTAGCTGTCCCCCTGGGACTGGGGGACCCCAGTGGGGCTGAGAGGACTGGGCACCACCACCTTTGTGGCAGAGTGATGGTGAATTTGCATATTACTCTTTTATTAGATAGGATATGGTATTTTATATATAAAACAAGTATTTTTACACACACACAAATATATATATCCTATATAATAAAAGCCTAATATGCTAAGTGTATGGTCGTCTGGTCATCCATTCAACCATTCAAAGTGTAATATGCTAATGATATGCTAAGGCTGCTCCACCACTCGCTATGATGTGCACTGACCACCAGGGCAGACTCTCCGACTGGTAGGTTAGCTTGCTGCTGGGGTCCAGCCAGTTGAGTGAGATGGGCCGGACATGTCCTGGAGCCCTCCCACGATCCCTCCCGACTGGCCAACCTCCCCCATACCTCCACAGCCCCAATCATGCACTGGTGAGGTCCCTCGGCCTGGCCTGTGCCCTCACAATCCAGGACTCTTCGGGGGATGTCAGAGAGCCAGTTTTGGCCTGAGAGACCCCACTGGTACATGAATTTGTGCACCGAGCCTCTAAAATTTTATATATCAGGTAAAAATAATGGCATTCTTATTGAAGAGGAATTGAGGGGGTATAACTCTTATTGCTCAACTACTTTTTTGCCTAGAGGCAACCTAGGGGCAACTTGGCTGAATATTAATACTCAGCAGAATAGAGTTTTAAAAAAATAAGGTTGCTGGACAAATCATATAATTCTTTTAACCTAAAATGCTAAGAGTCATTTAAAAGCAAAATAATTACAAAGTCTTTGTATGACTATGCAGAGACTAATGATTATCAGGATTTCTCTCTATCTTTTTAGTGATGGACAAATGTTAACCTGGTTTTAGCTTGTCTATGGCTACCCAGGATAGAGACTACATTTCTTTGTCTCCCAAGTGCCTATGTGTGGTTCTTTGACTAAGTTTTCCTAATTTGTAACCTCCTAAATAATATAGAAGCTGAATGATTTTGCACAAAAAGCGAAACTACAAAAGAAATAAAGTGCCACTCTAGCAGCAAAAGAGATCAACTAATGTCAAAAGATCACTTGAGAAGTATTGAAATGATCAGTAGACTATTGAGATAAAGAAGGTGCAGTAGGTCTTGGTCATTGGAGAAAAGAAGTTTTGAATAAGAACTCAAGTTCAACTTTGACAAATATTGTTGACAATTGACCATATGGAATGAAGGAAGAGTTTGTATCAAAACATTTGATATTTTGAGCTCGTGAGACCAAATGAGTGGTGGTGTTGAAGAAAGAGTAAAGTTTGAGTTAGCTCCAGTTTGCTGATTAAGAGCCCAATAAATTCCAACCTGGAAAAAGTGTATACACTTAGATTTTATGAGGATAAGCCAAGCAATATCTCAGTTGGAATAGCTCTAATAGGTTAAAATAATGTCTATTTCTGTAGTTAACATAATTATGGCTTTCTTGCATTTATTTAAAAACTGGGTATAATTCTAAGTTGGTATATATCCCATAAAGATTGAATTTTCTTGAGGGAATATCCATTTAGCTTTGATCTAAGGCTGAGTGTTTATCTTTTATCTCTTCCTAGATGTAGAAACATCCCCAAAAGTTGGCATTGAAAGCTACCCAGAGGCAAGAGGAGCTAGCTTTCTGCCTCTCAGTTTTTTTTTTTTTTTGCATTTAAATAAAGATTACACTAAATTTCATAGTATTTCCAGATTTTATTCATGATCTAAACTTTAATCAATCAAACCTTTTAATTTATTCATTTACTTTTACAAATATTTGCTACTTTAAAGTACCATTTCATCTATATTTCATAGATTCTAGATTCTATAAAGAATTAACATCAACTGTGGTAATTTGTCAACTGCCTTCAAGTTTTACTTTTTCTCAGTGAGAAATTGACCAAAATTTTACCAAAATATTGGTCAAATTCACTAAAATTGACTCAAAAAAATTTTGAAACTTGTTCTTAAAATGTGGTGCTGGATTATTGTATAATTCTCAATGTGATGGTTCTCTGAAACAAGTTGTCTTTAATTCCCTACATCCTCTGGCTATAACCACTGTGTGTTTGCTCTGTTACTTAGGGACAAAAATGTACACATTCTAAATACAATTTGAAAAGAACTCTCTGTGCAGAAGAATAAAAAGGAAAGGACCTGGGGCTTGTTGGAGTAAGCTCTGAATGAGTCAGCAATATGATGCTATTGTGGCCATAAGCCTACCTGGTTTAATGTAGGGAAAATAATACAGCATACAAAAAAGTTGTGAGATAACCTTTTAACTTTATTTTTGAATATTTAAAAAGATGTGTGAACGTGGAAACTGATACTTAAAAGAATGAAAGCGATTATACAAAGAATGACTAATGTGATTTGTGAGCTTAGGGAAGAACAAGGGGTGCTTTGATTATGGTCTTCATCTATGCTAATATATTAAATCAAGGAGGGTTGCTGAACAGTGACTCCCTATAATTCTGGACAACAAAATACAATAAATTATCTAATATAATAAAAGAGAAACATGCAAATTGACCGTTACCACCAGCCAATCAGAGCAGCTGTATGCAAATTAACCCGGCCACCAGCCATGGAGCTAGAGCAAACCAAAGGCTTTTGTTGCAACTGCCTGCCTAGGCTGGCTGAGCCTCTGCTCATGGCCACGCCCACCAGCCAATCAGAGCCACTGTATGCAAATTAACCCAGCCAAGATGGAGGCTTGCGGGGGGGGGGGGGCTCTGCTCTGGGAGCCTCCAAGGGTGGCAGGCATAGCTGTGCCAGGTGTGTCAGCTCAGTGGGAGGGGGGGTCTGGCCTGGGGCCTCCTCAGGGCATCCAGGAGCAGCTGTCCTGGGTCTGCTGCCTAGCTCCGCCCCCGGGAGCCTCCGAGGAGTATCCAGGAGCGCCTGTCCCGGGTCCACTTCATGGCTCCACCCCCTGGGGGCCTCCCCAGGGCATGCAGGAGCACGGGGCCTCTGCAGGGTGTGCAGGAGCAGCCGTCCTGGGTCCACTGCCTGGCTCTGCCATGGGGGCCTCCGCAGGGTGTCCAGGAACACCCGTCCAGGGTTCGCTACCTTCATCCGCCCCCCAGGGGCCTCCACAGGACGTGCGGGAGCGTCTGCTGCACAGTGCGGAGAATCTGAAGCCAGTTCACTGCCCAGTTCCACCCCGGATGTGTTTGCTCAGCAGCAGGGCCCCACCGAGGGATTCTGCACCAGCGTCCATCCCTGGTTTGCCACCCAACTCTGCACCAGGTGTGTCCCCTCAGTGGTGTGGGCCCACCAGGCGTGTGCAATCGTGGGCCCTTCGGTGGGAAACATCCAGGCCTGCACTCACCAGCCTTCCCATCCCCCAGTGCACGAACCCTGAAGGGGCTGTGGGCAGCCTGAAAATGGCTCTCAGCCCCTCACCCAGGCTGGCCAGGCATGCCAGCAGGTGGACATCCCCCCCGAGGTGTCCCAGACTGCAAGAGGGCACAGGCCAGGCTGAAGGACCCCCACCCCTCGAGTGCACAAATTTTTGTGCACCGGGCCCCTAGTAGTAAAAATAAAGGAAGAAAGATTAGAATTAAGCACAAGGAGACATTTTTTTTTAATGTGAAGGTGTTGGAATTCAGTACCAAGGGAAATAGCAGAGGTTGAGATTACATTTATTAGCTGCTCAGCAAATCTTTCCCTTTTCTCACATCTTTTCCCTTCCTGTGATCTCCAAGAATCTAGATTTTTGTTCTGGTTGGTTCAGATATTCACTAGTCTGAAGGATCAGACCAGATGATCTTCTCAAACATCTACCTCTTCCCTGCCCCTGGCTCTCTAGTCTGTGTTTCCACAGAAAATGGTTGGCTATTTGGGTGAAAATGAACACAAACTGGAACGATGTGTTCTTGAAGGAAGGGGTTCTGAGAAAGCTTGGAAACTTTTTCTCTTGGACATTTTTTTTTGAAATATATTTTTAATTGATTTCAGAGAGGAAAGGAGAATGAGAGAGAGAGATAAAAACATCAATGATGAGAGAGAATCATTGATTGGCTGCCTCCTGCACATCCCACACTGGGGATGGAACCTGCAACCCGGGCATGTGCCCTGACTGGGAATTGAACCGTGTCCTCCTGGTTCCCAGGCTGACGCTCAACCCCTTAGCCAGGCATCTCTTGGACATTTTTAAAGTCTCCAGTAGACTATGACAAACAATAAGAATCAACGGGACAAGGCTAGAATAAATTAGATTGGAGTAGTTAATCAACTTAGCAGCTATAAAACCTCCAAATTAAGATCACTACATTGTCCTGTCTTGTTGAAGCAAAAAACTTGTCTAGAGGAAGTCTCAATTCTGAGTCATTCTGAGAAACAGAATACTTAGAGAAAAATTCCTTTACATTTATTTGTTTTATTTTATGTACATACAGCAATCTTTAAAAATATCCTAAATATCCTTTTTTATACGAATGCTGCGTAGGATTGAGTGTCTATTCACGGAGGTCTCTCTGACACTCTCCCAGTATTCCCAAGGTAGTCCTGGAGTATCTTATTTGTAGACATAGTTGTAACATCAATATGCCATTTCTCCACTGAGGAAGGAAAATGTTTTCTAAATGGGTATTTTGGATCATCAGAAAAACTTTAGGGTTTTTGACAATTTTGAGAGACAAGCTGAATATAAAGGAGGCAATAACGAAATCCAGAGATTTAGGTTTAAATCCTGGAATGTTTTTCTTTTCTTAGTGAAAGATCTACTGGCCTCAAGTAAACTGTTTTTGACGATGTGAATTCATTAATCTTTTGAGAATTTAGTTTTTGTTTTGTTTTATTTTGTTTGTTTCTTTACTAGAAGGAAAAACCAGAGAAAGACATTAACAGATTTGGGAGATTGAAAATACTGATTTGTGTTTTCTTCTGTTTCTAAAATGTACATTTTTTTGGGGAAAAGAAAATATTAGAACACATAAATGAAATAAAAACACACAGACAGATTTATAGCGGCCTTCAACCTTTAGTTCCAGTCTTTTTAGCTGCATGTTTCTCACACAGAGACACGCATACGGCCATGGTAATGTCTGTGGCACAAGGCAAAATAAGATTTGTGAGGTCATCAGGGAAGATAACATTTTCTAGGTTGTGGTTTCCATGTGACTCTGGGACCCTTTTGTATATTGCTTAAAAAAAAAAAAAAAAGGACAAATATCACTGTTCAAAGTCCTCCGGCGATTTCAGAATTTGAAGTTATTGGTTCACAATTTATTTTCTCCTTGGCTATTGTGCTTTGTGCTGAACAGACTAGACTCTTGACGGTCTTGTTCCGTTGTGGTTTCTGAAGCTCGGAATCCCTGCCTCATGGAGCTGCTTCTACAGCTCAGGCCTCCTCCACTCTCTTTTCTTTTATTGCTTCTTGCCAAGCTTGGGCATGAGATAAATTATGACATATAAAAGGTTTGACACTTTGGATCTCTTTTTGGATTTAGCTTAGCATGCTGTAATGAACACTTACAATGAAAGTGTCCTTTATAGACCTGAGTCACCACCTGCATTCTTGAAGGCCCCTGGAACCTAAAGGGTTCATCTTTATGCTTCCCTCTTTTGAGCTAGGCTCCTCCCATTCTGCCTTCTCACAAAACCTTTAAGACACTAAGAGAACTTTCTGTCTGGGAGTGACACTTCCTGAGCTGTAACTCTCATATAAATGTTCTCTCAGGGTCAGTTTGCAATTTAGCATCTAATAGTGCTTTTTCACTGGCAGAGAATCTAATCTAATAAAAGAGTAATATGCAAATTGACCCTCACTCCATTACACCTGAGCCATGCCCACCAGCCAAGCCATGCCCACCAGCCAATCAGAGCAACTATATGCAAATAAAGCCAGCCAAGATGGTGGCCAGCAGCCATGGAGTTGGAACAAGCAGGAGGCTTGCCCTGGCAGTGCAGGAAGCTAAGGTTCCTGTCTGCCTAGGCCGGCTATGGCCTCTGCTCAAGGCAACAAAGTTTCAATTATAGAAGATAAATAAACCCCAAAGACCTGCTTCCAGCCTTGAGCTCAAGGAAGCTCTGGGAGCCGGGGTTGTCAGGGGCAACCCGACCTGGGCTCCGGTTAAAGCAACAAAGTTTCAACTTTAGAAGTTAAATAAATTCCAGCCAGCCTTGCTGCAAACAGCCATCAGCCCCTCACCCAGACTGGCCAGACACCCCGGGGGGGACACCTACCTTGAAGGGACTGTTGCCATAAGCATCCTTCAGCCATAAGCCACTCACCCAGGCTGGCCAGGCACCCCAGTGGGACCACCACCCTGATCCAGGACACCCTTCAGGACAAACCAGCTGGCTACCACGCATGCACCAGGCCTCTATCCCATATAATAAAAGGGTAATATGCAAATTGACCCTAACAGCAGAACCACTAGGAATAACTGGTCACTATGACACACATTGACCACCAGGGGGCGGATACTCAATGCAGGAGCTTCCCCCTGGTGGTCAGTGCACTCCCACAGGGGGAGCTCTGCTCAGCCACAAGCCAGGCTGCCAGCTGCCAGCACAGCAGTGGTGATGGGAGCCTCTCCTGCCTCCTCAGCAGAGCTAAGGATGTCCAACTGAAGCTTAGGCCTGCTTCCCGCTGGCAAGTGGACATCCCCCGAGGGCCCCTGGGCTGCCAGAGGGATGTCTGGCTGCCAGCTTAGGCCTGATCCCCCCAGGGAGCGGGCCTAGCCAGCAGGTAGAGATCTCCTTAGGGGTTCCAGATCGCTAGAGGGCACAGGCTGGGCTGAGGAACTCCCCTCCCCCAAGTGCACAAATTTTTGTGCGCTGGGCCTCTAGTGCATGTATGAAATTAAAAGCAACTAAAATATCAACATTCAAGATTAAATGACTTATTTCTGGCCCACCTGTCTGCCTTCCTTCTTCTACAATCTGTCTCTCCCTTGCCCTCCTTCTACCCTCTCTCCTACCCTCTCTCCCTCCCTCTCCTCACCCCTTCCTTCCTCCCTCTCTGCCTTCCTCCCTCTCTGCCTTCCTTCCTTCCTTCCTTCCTTCCTTCCTTCCTTCCTTCCTTCCTTCCTTCCTTCCTTCCTTCCTTCCTTCCTTCCCTTATGTCCATGCTGAGAAAAATTCATTAAAAAATTAGCGTTATTTTACTTTCATTTCATCTTTTCTTTTCTTAAAATGACTACACCACTGTTCAAATATAAAAAAGGGACATAAAGCACACTGGTATTTTTATGCTTTATTAAATGGTACATTAAATGCTTGGGTGAATCAGGTGGGGGCAGGCAGAAAGCCCTAGAGTTCAGACCTGCCAGTTTAGAAGGGAGATTTGCGAGACTTACGCCTTAGCAATGAGATGCAAAAGAGGCAATTAAATTGACTTGAGGTTTATAAGAAAAAATGATTTATTAGTACACCTTCATTTCTCCTCACTTAATATATTTCTCATTTCCAGGGTGATAATATAACCCTTGACTTTGTTTTCAAATACTAATCATAAGATTGTCACTTGTGTTCACGGTTCATGACAGTCTTGGGAAGAACCATTTCTTCTATTTTTTATGCTAGGAAGAAAGTGGAGACTCGGTTTGGTTAAGTAACTTGTCCAAAATCACTCATTTAACAAGTGAAAGAATTAGGAATCTAATTCAGGTGCCATGGACATGGATGCTTATATTGCCCCTATGTATTCCACCCCCCCCCCCCACTTTTGTTCTTATTCTGTGAGCCACACATACCTAAACATTTACATTAAAGCTGGCTTAGAAGTGAAGGGAGACAAACGTTGGTGAGAATGTAAAGGAGCACACACTCACTGATTGCTAGGAAAGCAAAATGGTATCGCTGCTTTGGAAAACGCTCTTGGCAGTTTTTACAAAACTAAACATAGGCTTATTATACAATGCCGCCGTTGTATTCTTAGGCATTTACCCAACTTGACTTGAAAATTATTCCGCACAAAAACCTGTACATGAATGTTTAAGGCGGCTTTATTTATAACTGCCTAGATTGGAAGCAACCAAGATGTTCATCACTTAGATGAACGGGTAAACAAACTGCAGGAAGTCCAAACCATGAAATATTGTTTTCAATGATAGAAAGAAATGAGCTACTAGGTCATGAAAAGACATGGCAAATCTTGAGTGCATGTTGCTAAGTGAAAAAATCCAGTCTGAAAAGACTAAATTTTGTATGGTTTAACTGCCACTCTGGAAAAGACAAAACTATGGAGACAGTAAAATTGTCAATGGCTGCCAAGAGTTGAGGTGGGAAGATGGGATGGAGGAATAATAAAAGGCACACGGGATCTTTAGGCCATTGAACTCTTCTGTGTGATATTGTTATGGTGGGTGCATGACATTATGCATGTCTCATAATTGATACTACACAGCATAAAGAATGAACTCTAATGTAACCTATGGACTCTATCCTATATAATAAAAGGGTAATATGCAATTTGACCCTAACAGCAGAACAACTGGGAATGACTGGTCACTATGACGCACAGTGACCACCAGGGGGCAGATGCTCAATGCAGGAGCTGCCCCTTGGTGGTCAGTGTGCTCCCACAGGGGGAGCTCTGCTCAGCCACAAGCCAGGCAGGTGGTGGTGGTGGGAGCCTCTCCTGCCTCCTCAGCAGTGCTAAGGATGTCCGATTGCAGCTTAGGCCTGCTCCCTCTGGCAAGTGGACATCCCCCAAGGGCTCCTGGGCTGCCAGAGAGATGTCTGACTGCCAGCTTAGGCCCGATCCCCTGGGGAGTGGGCCTAAGCCAGCAGGTGGACATCCCTCAAGGGGTCCCAGACTGCGAGAGGGCACAGGCCAAGCTGAGGGAACCCCCACCAAGTGCACAAATTTTCGTGCACCAGGCCTCTAGTTAGTTAATAACAATCTATCAATAATAGTTCATCAGTTGCAAGTAATGTATCACACTAATGATGTTCATAATAGAATAAACTATATGGGGGAAGATAGGGTGTATATGGGGACTCTGGAATTCCAGTGTAATTTTTCTATAAAGATAAACATCTCTAAAACTAAAAATAGAATAAAAAAGGAAATATTTAGTTTATAATAAATAACCTAGAAGCAGCTTGGTCCAAAGCTGATATAGATTATCGGCATCCAGATTCTCTGTATACTTGGCTCTAAATTTCTTAGTCTTGACTTTATTCCTAAGCAGATTACTAGTGTTCTCTTAAGACAACATAGTGATTGCCTTTATTTCCTTGGGTTATGTCCTTTGTCACTGATGTTTATATGGAAAAGAAATTCAATTTCCTGATAGCTCACATAGAATCCTCAGAACTGAGTTTCATCAGCTTTGGCTGGCATGGCGTAGTCATGTGACTACCTCTGAACCAACAACTGTAGCTGGAGGGTGAGATTTTTTTTTTTAAGAAGAATGAAAGCAAGGATTACCTCATTAGGTGAACACAAACTACTTCCATCCAACTACACAATTTCAGTAAGGAGAGGAAAGGAAAATGCATGCTGGGAAGATACCCAGAAAGTGTTTTCTGCAGTATCTAGGTAAGTGAAACAGATATTCTGTACACTAGCTGTATGATTAAGCAGTTTGTATACATTATTTGCTCTTAAGTATGAAATTTCCATATCAAAAAAATGTTTGTTCTATCAGTGTAATGATGTTTGGAATTTAATAATTGCATTTATGTTATTTCTATTTATTCAATCAACACACATACATAAAGGGACTAGAATGCTCAACTGTTTGGAATAAAATGACAAATAAGACACAAATTAAGACATAGTCCTTGGCCTCAAGTGGCGTAAAGTCTAAGATGAGAAACTTACAGACACAGATATATACAATGACTGTCCAGGAGAGACTGCCAGAGAAGAGAATATGCTAGAGCTGTTTTGAAGGACCATCAGAATTTCACCAGGTGGGTCAATGGTGAAGCTTACTCCAGCCACATAAAAACAAAATAAAGCACAAAATAAACAAAACCCTGAACAAAACATGGCAGCATAAAACATTTTGAAAATAGCTAGCCGTTGAGTAAGATGTAATAATGGTAAAGGAAGAGATAAGGTCTGAAAATTTGATACAAGTGCTGAGTGTGGAACCTTTTGAGGCAGAGTGAGTAAGAAGATTATAATTTTTTTTAAAGAAGACCACATGCCCTTGAATCCAACTCAGATGATTAACAACATCTTCTTTTAAAAAAATTTATAATCTTTTTTACTCCCTCTGCCTCAAAAGGTTCCCCACTGAGTTGGATTCCAGGGGCACTAGGCTATGGAAAATGCAAGACTGTATCAGAAGCTGTTGTAGGACTCCCGATGAGAACCTGTCTGTCAGAGTGTGAGCTGAGGCAGTAGCAGTGGTCATGGAAGAGGGGGCTGACTGAAGGTTTTTTGCTCAGTTAGGTACACATTGCCCCACAGCTATAATGCATGGAAGTACCTTACAGTTCATTGTGAATTTATATCACACTCTATGCAGAGTGTAAGTTTTCTTGGAGAAAATAAAGGGGGTCACGAGGACTTCGGGAGCTTATTGACGACAGAGTGGTACATGCATTTTAGGGAAATTTTCATAAATAATAATCTAGCCATAGAAAAGGTCAACTTCTTCCATGCCACAGTTTTTCTTTTTTAAAAAAAATATGTTTTTATTGATTTTTAG
The DNA here is from genome assembly GCA_004026665.1 of Murina feae. Classification (NCBI taxonomy): domain Eukaryota; kingdom Metazoa; phylum Chordata; class Mammalia; order Chiroptera; family Vespertilionidae; genus Murina; species Murina feae. The sequence continues at coordinate 3,898 of PVJC01009656.1, read as the reverse complement.
AGAGAGAAGAAGGGAGAGGGAGAGAGAGAGAGCCCATAACCTGGGCATATGCCCTGACCAGGAATCAAACTGATGACCTCTTGGTGCATGGGATGATGGTCAATCAACTGAGCCACACCAGCTGGTGCCACAGTGTTTCTTGAAATGGCCCAACGTATTGCAGTGTCAAGAATGTAATAAGTCTAGGTGTTGTGAAGATAATTAGAGCAAGTATTAATTTGAGTGACAAAAAAACAACTGTCAAGCACAGATCACAAAGCCACTATGATTGGGTGAATCTATTTGAAGTATAGTGTATGTTTCTCTAAGTATGTCCCTAAATGTAAATATGACCCCAAATGGAGTTTAAAGATCGGTACCAATTGATGCCACCAAGATAAACCATAAACCAGATTGTAAATATGTATACTGATTATTAATGGCGTGGTCCAATTATGATATTTATTAAAACAAGTTATCACCAAAGAGTTTTTGAGGAGAATAAAACTATATCTTTGTTAATGAACTCTACCTGTAAATTACCATTGGTTAGTGTTTTCTGATGGAGGCAGCAGACAAAATATTGCTTATAATTCCAAAGGAATGGTACTCCTAAACTCTCTAAATTACCACTTGCAGTTTAGATGAGCAATGCTAACTTTACTAGAATGGTAAACAGTTATTGTGTAGAATGTTCATTTGGTAAGACACCGAGGCTCTGTACCTTATATTTGAAATATTATGGCAGACTAGGGGAACACAAGTGTTTATTTCTCTTACTGATCATGAATTGGAAAAGAATGGGAACAGTTGGAGAACAGCCCATCTCCAGCCACCATCTGCTTATTATAGCATAACTGTATGTTGTCATTTCTTCCTCTTTTTTATTACTGTTATTAACACACTATAAAAAATACATTTAAATAGCATTAAGTTTGCAACAGAAACCATGAAAATGGAGTCACCCAGTCTTTAACTTGTTCTGTGGAAATTGCTTTATTCTTCATTTTAAACATGGTTCGGAGTCATACAGTATCCCGCTGTTCAGTTACAGTAAAAACAGGTGCCCAGGAGAGGTAATTACCAATCTTGCTTTTTGTGCTTTATTTTGTTTTGATTCAGAATCTTTGTTCACTTACTGTGTACTCCAGTTGGTGTCAGATTAATATATGCAAGGATGTCATAGAGTAGACTTGATCACATTTATGAGAGTTCATGCTTTTGTAGAAGAAAGGACAATATGACAAGCAATATAATGCAATTACAGTTTTTAAAAATGATTGGATAAACATTAATTCTTTTATGAGAGAGGCATATTGTAGTCACCTTGTTTTACATCACATCCAAGATTTTACCTTCTATTATTTATATTACATATTATGTCCAAATAATGTAATCAAAGTAATGAGTATACATTTTTATTAACATACTAGGGGCCTGGTGCACAAAAATTTGTGCACTCGGGGGGTTGGGGTCCCTCAGCCCGGCCTGTGCCCTCTTGCAGTCTGGGACACTTTGGGGGAGATGTCCACCCGCTGGCATGCCTGGCCAACCTGGGTGAGGGGCTGAGGGCCATTTTCAGGCTGCCCACAGCCCCTTCAGGGTTCGTGCACTGGGGGATGGGAGGGTTGGTGAGTGCAGGCCTGGATGTTTCCCACTGGAGGGCCCACGATTGCACACGCCAGGTGTGCCCCCACCGCTGAGGGTACACACCTGGCGCAGAGCTGGGTGGCGAGCCAGGGGCAGACGCTGGTGCAGGATCCCTCGGTGGGGCCCTGCTGCTGAACAAACACACCCGGGGTGGAGCCAGGCAGTGGACTGGCTTCGGATTCTCCGCACTGTGCAGCAGACACTCCTGCATGCCCTGTGGAGGAGGGCATGTGGGGGGCGGATGAAGGCAGCAGACCCAGGACAGGCGCTCCTGCACATGCCACAGAGGCCCCTGTACTCCTGTATGCCCCACAGAGGCCCCCAGGGGGCGGAGCCAGGCAGTGGACCCGGGACAGGCGCTCCTGGACGCCCCAAGGAGGCCCCAGGCCAGACCCTCGCCAACACTGAGCTGACACACCTGGGACAGCTATGCCGGCCACAGAGGCTCCCAGTGCAGAGCCGCCTTGCCAGCCTCCATCTTGGCTGGGTTAATTTGCATACAGCAGCTCTGATTGGCTGGTGGGCATAGTTGTGAGCAGAGGCTCAGCCAGCCTAGGCAGGCAGTTGCAACAGAAGCCTCTGGTTTGCTCTAGCTCCATAGCTGCTGGCCTCCATCTTGGTTGGGTTAATTTGCGTACAGCTGCTCTGGTTGGCTGGGAGGCATAGCTTGGATGGTGGGCGTGGCTTAGGTGTCTCGGATAATGGTCAATTTGCATATTACTCTTTTATTATATTAGATTCCTGTGCTCTTAAGATATTTGAACTTTTTTCAAAATAAAAATAGCTTTATAAAATTATGCTTTTAATGTAACTATTGTGAGTAAAAACCATTATGTTTCTACCACAAGGTAATTGTTAGTGTGATGATCCATATAGACATCTGTTGTGTGTACATATACATTTTTACAGAAAAGGGATTGTACAAAGATATGCTTCTCTGAGAAAGAGTAAATCTCATTTTATGTCATGAACAGGTTCTTGGAATTGTAGTGAAATGACCTATGACCAAACCAATTTTACCACAGGCTAATTGATATAGACAGGAGTTACATTCCTATGGCATCTCATTGACATTATCTAAACTAATAAAAGCGGAATAGTAAAATTAACCGTTTCTCCGGGACGCCCACAGCCAATCAGAACGGCTGTATGTAAATTAGCCCAGCCAACATGGTGGCCGCCACTCACGGACCTGAGTAAACGTTTAGGCAGCGTCCTTTGCAGCAGGAGCGAGAGCGAAACTACCTGCTCGCTGGCTCCTTAGCCTTTGGCCTGAAGCAAAAATGCACATTTGCAACAATTAAGTGTAACAATTGTTTCATTATAGAAGCCGCGAGGTGAGGCAGAGAGGAAGCTTCGTTAGTAAAAGGAATCGCCTTAAAGGAACAGCATCAATTATAGGAAACCTGCGTCCAGCCAGCCTTGCTGGGACGTTGGGTCAATGGGAGCTGTGGGCAGCCTGAAAGCCCCTCACCCAGGCTGGTCAGGCACGCCAGCAGGTGGGCATCCTCAGAGGGGTCCCAGACTGCGAGAGGGCACAGGCCGGGCTGAGGGACCTCCCGAGTGCACAGAGCAGCTGCAGGGCACAACAGTGCAGGACCCAGGACCCGTGAGTGGGAAAGAGGCGGCAGGGTTGGAGGGCATCTGGGAGCGGGTAGGAGGTGGCAGGGGGTCGGCAGCCTGCTTGGTGGGCTTCCCAGGCCCCTTGCAGGGCACCAGGAAGTGGGAAAGCAAGGTGGCGGGCTGGGGAGTGGGAAAGAGGCAGCGGGGCAGTCTCGGCCTGCTTGGCAGCTGCCCAGGCCCTTTGCAGGGCACCGGGGAGCGGGAAAGCAAAGCTGCAGGGGCCAGGGGCCTGCTTGGCAGCTCCCCAGACCCCTTGGCGGCACCGGGAAGTGGGAAAGGAAGGCAGCAGGGGACCGGTGAGTGGGAAAAAGTCAGTGGCCTGCTTGGCGGCTCCCCAGGCCCTTTGGGGGCCACTGGGGAGCGGGAAAGCAAGCTCTTGGGGGCTGGAGTTCTGCTTGGCGGCTCCCCAGACCCCTTCCGGGGATCAGGGAGCAGGAAAAGGCTGGTCTGACCACGAGGCAGGGTTTTCCCTGCTTTCTGGTGGCTGGAGGAAGATGGGCAGTAGGCAAGCTTGGGAGGCAGGCCGCACCCAGCCCTGGTCACAGCTCAAAAAAGAGAACAACATGCAGGGGAGGGCAAGAGTCTGAGAGATCATCATAGAGGGGATGCCTGCTCCAAGCCTCCACGGTGTGCCTAGGGGCAGGCC